>JADRCH010000093.1:5045138-5074079 GCA_019843965.1 Rhynchomys soricoides | reverse complement strand
AGGCACCATGGCTGGGGCACCGCCACACATAGGCACCATGGCTGGGGCACCGCCACACACAGGCACCATGGCTGGGGCACCGCCACACACAGGCATCATGGCTGGGGCACCGCCACACACAGGCACCATGGCTGGGGCACCGCCACACACAGTAAACAAACCAAAAAAACTGAACAAACAGAAAAAAGTGTTTTCAATGTATATGAATGGTTTTCCTGCATGCATTTTTTGTATATTAAAGGTGTGTACTGCCTAAGTAAGCCTGTTGTGAGCTTGCATGTAGATGCCAGGACCAGGAGCGCAGGTCAGTGATCTTAAGCACTGAGCCATCCTCTTTAGCCCCCTGAAAAGCTTTTAACAACACATCAATACTTAATTTTCTGAGGTTGGTGATGGCATTAGTAAATCTAATCTTTTTTTTTTCTTTTCTTTTCTGAGATAGATTTCTCTGTGTAACAGTCCTGGCTGATCCACCTGCCTCTGCCTCCTGAGTGCTGTGATTAAAGGTGTGCACCACCACCCCCAGCAGCAAATGGAATTTTAAAGTATCAGCATATTAAATGTACCATCATATGGATGATCTGTGTAACAGTGGATCAGTGACCTAAGTTCCACAGGATAGAATCAGTCAGGTATAAGAGCTATTCAGAGAGCAAGGCAGAACAATGTGGTTTAGGTCAAAGTCTGCTGTCTGCACACAAGAGAACCAACTTCCACAAGCTGTCCTCTAACCCATGTACATACCTGCTTGTCTCAAATAAATACACTAAAAAAAGACACTGTTGGTTACTACACACAAAAATACCAAAAATACTCCTCAAAGAGTTATTAAAAATTCACCTGGTTTCAGCTAGGTTGTAGTGGTGCAGATCTTTAATCCCAACACTCAGGAGGCAGAGGCAGGTAGATCTCTGTGAGTTCTAGGACAGCCAGGGCTATACAGACAAATCCTATCTTGAAAAACCATAAACAACCCCCCCCATCACCCATTTTCAACTATTCATCTGATAAAGGTCTTTTTTTAGTTTTTTACTCATACCGGAATGAAATCAGGAGCAGATGAAAATTCATTGTTTGTTTTTTTTTAAAAAATCAATTATTAAGAGATTCTTGGTTTTTGGAGAGATGGCTCAGCAGTTAAGAGCACTGACAGCTCTTCCAGAGGTCCTGAGTTCAATTCCCAGCAACCACATGGTGGCTCACAACCATCTGTAATGGGATCCGATGCCCTCTTCTGGTGTGTCTGAAGACAGCTACAGTGTACTCATATACATTAAATAAGTAAACAAATAATTCTTTTGAGAGAGAGAGATTGATTGATTGATTCTTTCCTGGGGGCTAAAGAGATAGCTCAGTGGTAGAGAGCATTTGCTGCTCTTGCAGAGGACCCAGGTTCATTTCCAAGCACATCATCTGAGGAACGGCCTCTTCCTGTCTTAAAGACCTGTATGCACCCATACACAAAATAAATCAATCTAAATAATAAAAAGATTCTTTCAGATCTGAAAAGCATACTATCAAAATCTAGGTTGCTTTATGGGCAGAAATTGGTAAATTAGTCTTATATACACGGGGCTAAAAATAGGCACATTAATCTTGAAACAAAACAAAACCTTCAAGTTAGAAGACTCCTATGTCCCTATTGATATGACACCACTGTGATGTCAGAGGGACTGTGGACTGGTGTGAAGACAAACAGATCAGCAAAGATCAGCAGAGGGGGGAAATCTATGCACACCTCACTTTCCATGAGGAAAAGGAATTCAATGAGGAAAGAATGAGGCTGAGACAAGTTGTACCCTTCTCTCACACCACACATACTAGCCTCAAGCAAGTCATAAACCTAAAGGGTAAAGGTGAATATAAAACATTCAAAAGAAACAGCAATAAAGCTACACTGTTTCTCATTAGGCTATGAGCTCCCCCCCCAAAAGCAGAAAGTGCAAAAGGGGGAACAATTAGACTAGACCTCAAGCAAGGCCCTAAACTAAATCCTGAGTACCAAACTAAGAAAAATGGAAGCACAACTTCACCACCATAGATGGAAGAAACTGTTTATAAATCATATACATCCTTGAAGCCTACTAGGATGGCTAAAGCCAAGCAGACAGAGTTGGTAAAGATGGAGACAATCCCAAGCCTAATACATTGTTATCAGGAACATAAAGGGAGATGTTGTAGAGTGTCTAAATCAGGAAAAGTCCATATCCCAGCAGTTCCATTACTAAGGAACAACCAACAGAAACGAAAACAAAGGAGTGTCTGTAAAGGAATGTTTATAACACCATTATTTTAACAGACAAATAGAAACAATTCACACATCTAAAAGGAAAATGTAGCATAAACTCACATTAACGAACTATTAATTCAGCCACAAACAGGAACAAGGTATGATATCTTTACGTGAAATGTTCAGAGTAAGTAAATCAATAAAAACAGAAGGCAAATTAGTGGTTGCCAGGGTCTGAGTGGTGACAACTAAAAGCTATGAGCACAGGTTTTCCTTTTGGTACATATGGACATCAAAATTGAATCCGCAGAACCCAGGTGGTGGAAGGAAAGAACCAATTCCCCAAAACTGCCCTCTGACCTCCACATGCCTGATATACATGATCTTCTAGCAAATTAATAAAATATTAAGTGTTCACTTCAGCAGCACATGCACTAAAATTGTAACCATACAGTGAAGCTTCCCATATTTTGAAAAGTTACAGTAAGCTCTGCTTATTCTCTTATACAAATCAATGAATAGGACTGATAAAGCTTCACAAAAAATAGCCACCACTGGGAGGTAGGCAGAGGCAGGTGGATTTCTGAGGTCAAGGCCAGCCTGGTTTACAGAGTGAGTTCCAGGACAGAGTTATACAGAGAAACCCTGTCTCAAAAAACAAAAACAAACAGACAAAAAGCCACTACTGAACTACTCTGCAGAGGTAGATACATAGCACACACTAAGCACACATTAGTAGGGAAGTACATGGCAAGTCACGTTTAAACCACAATTTCTTAAAAAGACACACACACAGAAGCACTAAACTTCTTTTCAACATGTGTACAGGTGTGTGTGGGGGGGTGCAAAGAGGCCAGAAAGAGATGTCAGGTGTTCTGTCCCTCTCCACCTAATTCCCTTGAGACAGGGTCTCTCACTGGCACTGAAGATCTCCATTTTCTAGACAGGCAGGTGGCTAGCAAGCCCAGTTTTCTCATCTCTGTCCCCACCACCACACTGCCTTACACAGCTTTACAGGTGTTCTGGGGACTGGAACTCAGGTCCTCACAGTTAAACAGAAAGCACCCTACTCACTGAGCTACCCTCCTATCCCTCACCACATTTCTGAAACAAATTGTGTCAGAAAAAGACAGGATACTTTGATGGGCCAGAACCCAATGTGATCCTGCTCTATGGGAACAACCAATCATGTCACGATACCTTTCCTATGAAGAACCCAACAGCATCAGTTGTGTTCTGACAAGGTTTAACTCATCTACTCTTGCTGAACTGCCATTCACCAAACCACAACCATTTCATTTTATAAACGTCCACATTCCTGTGATCCCGTCCCTCTTAGCAATATAAGAATTACACATAATAAATAAGCTTTTTCCCTCCAAAAGGTTATTTGTTGTGTGTAATCTTTATATTGCTAAAGATGATCTAATAACAAACTAGATTACCAACACTCTAGAAGATATTCCAGAGAGCGTACCAGATGGAAGACAGTTTACTTTTAGACAGTTTTGACTGGAGGAGTCCTCACTAAGGACTCCTCAGTTGTAGTAACAATACACCATGAGGAAGCTGCTACATATGGCCACCACCAAAATGAACAAAAAGGACCCCCATAAAAGCTAGACTGAATTACAGGTTGACACTGAGGTGACACATCTGTAAAAGTTTCCCTAGTGCAAATATCAGGAAAATACCGCAGAAGGAAATTTTACTGTACCATTTTAAACCCTTTTGATAGGTTTATCAATGTTTCAAAACACATGAAAACTTGAAAGTCTTTTTAATAAAACAATCACATTTCAGTTTTTCCTGAAGGCAAACTTAAAAGTTTGTGGCATGATCAAGTAACAATGCCCAGCAGTCTAGTCAAAACAAAACAGCATTTACTCAAGAGAACAGTATAAAGACATTGTTTCAAATCAATCTCTCTCTCTCTCTCTCTCTCTCTCTCACACACACACACACACACACACACACACAACACACACACCTAGAAACACTGACATTTCTATACTTTGGCACCAAATATATCTCTAAGTTCTGAGAAGTGGGTATTTCCCGGAAGAGTGGCTAGTGCATGCAATCATGCTGGCAAAAGACCAACCCACTCCTCTGCAAAGAATCCAGAAACTATAAAATATTTCCGTTCATATGAAAGCAAACCAGAGTCAAATGCAACATTAGAAGTAACGTATCTTACTTTAGGCACTACACTTGAAACAAGTATGGAGAAAACAGGCTGTGACACACTGGGGGCACTGAATGCAGTTCTACAACCCTGCGCTCCTCCACCGGCTAGCACTACACTTGGAACCAGCAGCCTTGAGTTTGTGAGGAAGAGAAGGAAAAGAGTAGCCGGGCACACCTATCCCAGCTCTTGCGGGGCTTTCACAGGAAGACCAGTATAGGCGATACAGTGAGTCCTGGACTACCTGGGTTACATAAGACCTTGCCTAAAAAAAAATCAGGATGGTTTTCTATGGACAGAAGCTTTCTATGGACAGGAGACATAACACTAGACATATTTAAACCCATTGCCATTTCAAAAATTACAAGAGAATAAAATCCAGTCCTGTAGAATATTCTTTTGGATTGAAAATAGTAGCCCTGCTACTTGTAACTTATTTATGCCTTTCACATTCAATATTACGATCTTCAATTAGTTAGCACTCTATTTATCTGATTAGAGGGTAATCAACAGCCAAGTTACATCATAGTCTCATTCTCCAAATTTGGAGGGAATTCAGAAAACAGGCAACAGTATGGTGATCCAGACAACCAATATCAGTTACATCAGGAGTTCCATATTGGTGTTTAGCAAATGGTCTCACGGTAATTTTGTGCATGTTAACTTTAGGGTTGCAACTGTTAAAGCAGTCACCTACTATTTCCTAATATGAACACCTCACTTAGCACTGCACCATGCACGTGTTACCTTTCCACTCTAGGCACCCTCATCTCTCACAGTCTCCGATCTCCCATTCCCTTCCTAGGAGTTTTCTCCAGCTCTTGAGGAAAGATGGTACAAGGATGAGTAAGCAGGCCCAGACTGATCTTGGTCAAAGAGCACAAACCCTGGCACCAGCAGTGGAAAGCAGGGGTGAGAACGCAGAATGAAAAGCCTAGCAGGAGTCCATCCAGTGGGGAAGGCTTTCTACTGCCACCCGATTCAGCAATCTGACTCCCCGGTTCCCACTAGCTTCACCACTCCTCAGTGGTCCCTCTGTCAAGGGCACATTTTCTGGAGACAGTTACATCTTTCAAACAGCACTTAAAGATGAACATGATATTCCTCGGTTCCGGTCGGTCAAAGACAATAAAGCCTCACCCTGCAGCGTGGTTAAGTTCAAACGTCCTGTATCACAAGATGGACTGAATACTACTGTCTCCACACCGTGTTCCCTCTCCACCCCACCCAGGCCCACTTCTATTCGGCAAAAGGTGACTACTAGGAGCAGCTCCAAATGTATGTCAATGGCTTGGTGGTGCTGTTGGGAAAACAAAAGAGCTTTTGAATTACTTGAATTACTTTAACAGCCTGGTTCCAAATACCTGGCCTTGTTACTCCCCAAAGGGGGGAAAAATAGGACACCGAGAGTGCGGAGATGTCTTCCCTGTCTGTGCTGGCCGCCAGCTTCTTTCTACCTAGCGGGCCTGTGAGGGGTTCAGTCTAGGTTTCTTGGAGGCGGAAAACTTGGTGGCCAAACGTCTTGGAAGTTTCCCCGTTTCCTTTAAAAGGTTTAACTTCCTTACAGATGGAAAGGTCACAAGGAGAGGTTTTCTTTGTTGAAATGCCTGGGGCTTGTTGGATTTGGGAAACGGGTGGGGACAGACCGTGCTCAGAGAAGGCGGGACAGATGCGGGGATCTGTCTAGGCTGCCTCGGGCCGCAGGACTCCGGTGCAGTGGCCCACGGCTCCTACGCCGAGAAAAGGACGCGACCGCCTCGGTCTGCGGCCCCGCCACCTGTCCGCCGCGCCCGGGGACAGGGGAAGGCGCCGCCGCCTCCACTCAAAATGGAGGTTATGAAACGCGCGCCACCCGCCCGCCACATGGCCGCGCCGCCACAAACTTCGCAGGCGCGTCCGCGTCCTGGGGCTCAGACCCCGGCATCGCCCAAGCCGCCACTCACCCACAGACCGGTAGCCCAGGATAGCGATCTTCCGGGACTTGGACTGAGGCATCTTGGTGGCCTGCTCAGCCCCGGCCCAACCACATTAACCGCGGCGATGGCGGCTCCTCCGGCTCAGACTATCGGTGGCGGGTGCGCCGGGGGAACGCGGCATACAGAGCGAGAGCGCGGCGGCGGGCGCGGCTGCCTCTCGCTCGCTCGTTCTCTAGCTCGCTCAACCGCCCGGAACCGAACGCGCGGGCCCTCCCCCAACAACACACCCACGTGACCGCGCGCGGCCGCGTCTGCGCCGCCTCCCGCTGCCGCCTCCCGGCCTGGAACGCGCGGGGGTGCGTCGGGGGAACGTTCTACTTTAAAGGGAAAAATTGGAGACGCCCCAAGGCCCCCGGAAAAATCACGAAATAAACTCGCTGCGTCATGACCCTCCCACCTACTTCCGCCGCGTTTTAATTACGACAGTACAGCCCCGAGCTCTGACTGGACGGCTCCCTGACTGCCGCGAGATGACGCAATGGAAACTCCGTCTTCTATTGGGGATTAGGAAGGGGTGGAGCCAATGAGAGGCGCTGCTCAGCGGGTAGCTAAAAATAATTCTGGCCGCTTTTGCTCTGCGGGGCGCCTGCGTGGTCCAAAAGCGTGGCCCTACCGGCGGGTCGGCGGGTGGGCGGGTCGGCGGGTGGGCGGGTCGGCGGGTGGGCGGGTCGGCGGGTGGGCAACTCCCCAATGATTGGCTGATGTGGTGTGCGGGGGCGGAACCAGAGGCGAGAAGTGCGGTGATTGGTGAAGTGCCGAGCCGTTGGCCGACTTGCGCCTGCCGGCCCTTAAAAGGCGCGAGGCGCGTGGCCCTAGCTGACGGGCTGTGGGTTGGCTGCCACCTCTTTTCGCTCTTGTCTATGCTTGAAATTACTGTCTTGCTATGTTAGCTTTAGTCTAGGCCTAATGTGGGTGGTGACTAAGCTTTATTCGTGGCTGAGGAACTGTGGGAAGAATGGAATCTGTGCAGATCGCAAATATCAGAAATTCCACTAAAAGCAGCGCGAGCTGGCCAGTCCTGGTGCGGACTCAGGCAACACGCCGGGCAGCGCACACCTCTCATAGAAAGGCGCACGCGTGGGAGTCCTGCAGTCAGATCAGCGCGTCTTTTCATACAGAACACTCGAGAGGTTATTTCTGGAGAAACGTGCAAGTCAGCCATTGTCAAGAACGCAGAGGAAAAGCAGGCGGCTTCGCTCTCTGGTGTGGGCGGGCCACGCCTGAAAAGGGAAGGCTGTCATATTTTTTACAACAGGCATACTGGCAGAGAGCCCTTGTTTCCGGAGAACTAGAGAAGTTGGCATGTCCTCATATTGAAGAACAGGAAGGAAAGTTAGTCCGTAGGCATAGTTCGTGGAAGCCCAAGTTAAAAGCTAGGCCTGGAAATAAAGGTGCCAAGAGAGAACAGTCCTTTACAATAGACTTATTTTTGTAGGGTCTCATGTAGTCCAGGCTGGTCTGGAATTCTTAAGAGATCCACCTGCCCCTGCCTCCGAAGTGTTGGGATTAAATGCTACCCTGCTACCTTGTGATCTTTCAATTCTTCTGTCTTAGTCCAAGTGCTAGTATTACCTGCTTCCAAATCATGTTTATTTGGTGCTAGGGATTGGATCTAGGATGAACATTAGGCAAGTACTCAGACAACTGAGCTATATCTGCCGTCCCCTTAGAACTATCTAAGTATTTTAAAACAGATTCAGGTAAATGTATATACAGCAGATACCCCAATCTATCAGTGTTTTTGAGCCCATAACACTAAATTCCTTGGTGAATGTAACAGGGTTATCTTGGGGTGGGGGTCAGCAAGTTGCATCAGCCAATAAAAGACTTGCTATACAAGCCTCACAACCTGATTTTGATCCGTGTATCCCAAGGTGGAAAAAGAACTGACTCCTGGTTGTTCTTTGACCTCTACATCCGTTCTATTTTATGCACACATCTGCACACTACTACTACTACTACCGTACGTGTGTTGGGTATATTTATACATGTATGCTATTGTGTTGTGTTCTGATATCTGCTCAAAAATATCTTCCTTTGAGTTCCCTCAAAAAGTTTAAAAACACTGCTTAAGGCTAGGAATATTAGTAATCAGAGAAGTAGTTAAGGTTCAAGAATTTTCTAGTTGCTGACTTGGAGCCTTTAGATGTCAGAATGGAGAATTTAGAAGATTCTGTTATTCCAGAGTGGATTGAATTCACTTTAACTATGGCTCAGGGGGCTGGAGAGATGTCTCCGTGGTTAAGAGAACAAACTGCTCTCGCAGAGGACAGAGTTTGGTTTCCAGCACCCACGTAATAGCTGATAGCCAACTATAACTCCAGTTCCAGGGGATATGAACCCACTTCTAGTCTCTGTGGGCACTACATGGTACATGGTACATAGACACATACATGCAGGGAAGATACATGGCTCAGATTACCTAAGATAATAGATATCAATGGTATGCACTCATTGAAACACCATAGAAATATAAGCAGACAGGAGCATCAGGAGAAATGCTCTTTTTGTCGATCCCAAAGTGGCCCAACCAGCTGAGAAAGCTCTTTAACCTTTTCGAGCAGCTGGAAGAGTGGCTGTCTCCAGTTAGCACCCCAAGACTCTGCTATCAGTCTCAGTATGCTGCCTTTCCCTCCATGTTCTTTTACACTGTTCCTTTTCTGTGTGTCCTAAAACTCTGAAGTCTTCCATTTCATTCTCTAGAGAGAGAACATAATTAGTTCAGTTAATGACCATTGTCCCTTGAGGAGCTCATGCTAAACATGTGACTTGGGCAGATAGGTCTTTGCTGACATCCATTTCTGGGGTTTGTGGCTATTATTTAAAACAATCAGCCTTATACTGTAATATTTCTTATTGGCTTTTTGTGATCATTTGCAAAGTACCAGACTTACATTTGTGACACAGTTTTATTATACTTTATATATGTGTTTATTTATGTGTGTGTTGTATGTGTATGTATACATAACATGGTATATTTGGAAGCTAGTGGACAACTTTTGGGCGTCTCTTTTTCTCCTTCCACCATCTAGGCCCTGAGAATCAAACCCAAGTCAACAGGCTTGGGAGCAAGTACTGCTACTCCCTGAGCCATCTCACCAGCCTACAATGTGGTTTTTTGACTTCCTGAGACCCCTCCCCACCCCCATTATTGGATCAGGTGAAGACAAAACTCCTTGTTTACTAAAAAATATTGTGTAATTGTTTTTCATGGGAAATCTTGACCTTAATTGAAGTAAATGTCTAAGAGTTTTATTGTTTTGTTTTAAATGTTTGATTAGAGAAGATTAACTGGATTCATCTTAAACCTTGCAAAAGTCAAATCTGACTATCTTGTTATGTCTCAGAGGTGTCTGTCTTAGGGTTTCATTGCTGTGAAGGAACAAAATGATCAAGGTAACTCTCATAAAGGAAACATTTAATTGGGGCTGGCTTAGAGTTTCAGAGGTTCAGTCCATTATCATTGTGGTGGGAACATGACAGCATCTAGGCAGACTTGATGCTAGAAAAGGAGCTGAGATTTCTACATCTTTATCCAATCTGCAGACAGCCAGAAGGAAGCTCCGGATCATACTAGGCCTAGCTTGAGCATACACATGAGAGCTCAAAACCTGCCTCCACAATGAAACACTTCCTCTAACAAGGTTACGCTCCCTCCAATAAGGCCACTTCCAATGGGCCAAGTGTATTCAAACCACCACAGTGTTCAACATCAAACAGTGCAGATTTGGGGAAACATTCCACTCCAGTCTATTATGTGGACAAGATGTTGAAGTCAGAGGACAGAGAGGGGCCTCCTCGGCAGAAAAATGGTCCTTTCTTCAGCATTTCAGGATGAGACATTGTCATTTGGAGAAGACAAGTCCTTTACTTTCACTGGCAAGAAAATCTGGCCCTCTTTTACCAGGGGCTCAACACAGTATACCTCTTGAGACATGGACTTTATGGGATGCTCCTAAAGAAGGGAAAGCAAGGGGGGCCAGTTCCAAATCCTTGAAGGAAGGCACATGTGCCAGAGAACACTAACTTACCAAGGAACCAGAGGACAGCTGTAAGCTGTACAGTCACTGTCAACCACTGTCATTTCACCATGGTTTGACCTGTGTCCCCCCAAAAAAGGGCCTATGAGAGTTCAATTCCTGTCAGAACACTCTTAGTAGGAAATGGCTACTGCAGACAGAATTTGTTAAGATGAAGTCATACTATAGTGATTCCCAAGCCAGTATGAGGTGTGGGGAGGAGACATGGGCATGAGGGAGGACAGTCAGTGTGACAGAGACCAAAATGCTCCTGAGATTGTGTGAAGCTGGAAGAGGTAAGGAAACATACTCCCTGCGACCCTTCAGAGAGAACGTGGTTCTGCCAACCCTTGGATTTCACACTTTGATCCTCTAGAATCCTGAGAATAAATTTCCATTGTTTTAAGCAACCTAGTTGGCAATATTTTATTAGTGCAGTTACAGGGAACTACATCAACTCTCCTCAGATTGCCAACAATCTTGTTCTAATTTTGAATGTGGTTTTCAGGGACTGTAGATAAAAATTGTCTATGCACAACCCCTAGGCCTAAAGCTTCTAGCTTTCACCAACAATGAGCTGCTAATACACAGTGCTAGGCTATGGAGGTTGTTGGCTCCCTGGATGGTTAGACTACTGGAGCAGAAGGAATAGCTCGTTCCTAAGAACCTAGGCATGTTCAGGAAAAGCCAGGAGGTGATTCCTTGCAGTAAACCAGGTGATGGCTTATGGTCCAGATCCTTCAATTGAGCCTTAGAGGTAGAATTTAGTCACAGTTATTCATAAACCATTGAAAAATATAATTAACATTTGAGGTGCACAGTCAATGCCAGCTCTGCTTTTATGAAGAGCTGGGTCAGTATTGAATCTCACCTAAGCCATAAGGCTGTAGGGAACCTCTGAGGATGCAAAAAGGAAAAATGGGACATTTTTCTAAATGTTTTCATTTCAACATAAAATAATTGATCTTTGTTGATATATAATGTACAGATTGGTCATGGCTCCATCATTTGACATGTGGCATGTCGTGACAGGTACTGAAGTCCACATAAGGGACGTCATAGCAGTTTCTTCACTACTAAGTGCTCAGAATGTTGGATATTGACTATCTCATGGTTCTCTCTCTCTCTCTCTCTCTCTCTCTCTCTCTCTCTCTTTCTCTCTCTCTCTCTGTTCTTCTTCTTGTTGTTTTCCAAGACAGGGTTTCTCTGTCTGTCCTGGAACTTACTCTGTAGACCAGGCTGGCCTCAAACTCACAGAGATCTGCCTGTGTTTGCCTCCCAAGTATTGGGATTAAAGGTGTGTGATACCTCTGCCTGGCTTTTTCTTAACTGTCAACACAAAGGAGGCTAACCTTGGCCACCTGCCTAGGTGTGTCAACTGTCCATGAGTTACTCTCTTCCTCACTCTTTAGGAGGGAGCCTCTGTGTTCAACCCCTCTTAAGGGGTGGGAAGTAACCTGCAACATCATTTTCCTTCTGCCTGAGAATTTCCTTTAGAGTTTCTTTTAGTCTCCTAGATACATCTTATCTGATACGTCTTATCTGAAAACATCTTTATTTCATTTCTTTGACTTTTATTTAGAAGGTTATAGATTTACATATCATCTAAGAAATAGCACAGGAAGGCCTTATGTGACATTATGTAACACATTGCATAAGTATAGGTAATATCAAGACTGAGTTCCTTATGTCATATTTAGAACTCACCAGCTTTACATTCTGGTATGTGCATGTGTGTTTGTGTGTCTGTGTATGTCTATATCTATGTCTATGTATACACTTCTTTCAATCTTACTACAGGTGTGGATCCATAAAACCACACCCACAGTTCAGATGTAGAGAGTTATGCTCCCGAAAACTGCTCCTTTTCCTAGCCTTTTGTTTCTTCTTCAGAAGGTATCCTCAAGGCTGAAGAGCTGGTGCCATGGTTAATAGCTAGCAATCCCAGAAATCTTGAGCAGTCTCCTGCCCGGTCCTCCAGTCTCAATTTGCATAATTGATGAGCTTGTCTTCTCCACTGAGAAGGAATTTCTACACTTGTTTGCATTTGTTGTCTTCTACAGAACTAGATCCTTTGGTGTTTTAGGAGTTTCTCTCTCTCATTTGAAGTATTCTTGACTCTTGGACCCCAGTGTTGACAGTTTTAAGTCTTTTCCATTCTGCTTTGACTTCTGTGTATGTTTGGCTGGAGATCTCCTCACTGGAGTTTCAAGATCTCTGGCAGCAGAGGAAGTCTCTTTAAGAAAACAGTTTAAACACTGAAAAATTCTATCTTATGTCTTGACTGTCCCTTTGTAAGACAAAGTGAGTAATTAACCTCCATGTTTGCTAAATGTTGCCTTAAGATTCCATAGTTTTGAGTTGTTGATTTTATGTGATTTGGAAAAATTTCCAGTCACTATTTCAAACCAAAAAACTGGAATTACAAAAAAAAAAACAAAACATAATTACATTCTGTGGTGGTTTGAATAAAAATGGTGCTGGTAGTCTCGTGTATTTGCATGTTTATTCCCAGCTGGTGGAGTGTTTGGGAAGGGTTAGGAGGTATGGCCTTGTTGGAGTAGGCATGTGTGTCACTGAGATTTCAAAAGCCCACACCAGGCCCAGCCTCTCTCAACTGCCTGCTGCCTACAGGAGGTACATCTCTTCCAAGCTCATGTCATCACATGGCAGGTGAGGGGCATGGGCAGCTGGCCTGCACTCACTCCATTAGTGCTAGTCTGAAGGAGGATCTTAAATCAAGGCCTATCTGGACTACATGGGGAAACCCTGCCTCAAAAACAAATTATTGTTCATATTTGCACAGGTCTGTTTCTGTACTCTCTTCTGACTCATGGATCCTTTGTCTGCTTTATAGCAATACTATTGTCTAAAGATTACTGTAGTTTCATAGTAAACATTGAAAACAGATAAATAATTTTATCTTTTTTTTTTCTCTTTTTGGTGGTGGCAGGGATCAAACCCAAGACCTCATGCACACTAAGCAAGTGTTTTGGTTTTTGTTTGTTTGTTTTTTACCACTGAGATATATCACAGCCTCAAATAAGATAGCTTATGTCTCCAACCTTTTTCCCCCAGAAGTGTTTTAGCTGGACCTAAGTCCTTTACATTTCCATACAAATTTTAGGATTTTCTTTGGGGGAAAAATGCTTGCCAGGATTTTTTTTTTAAAAAAGATTTTATATATGAGTGTTTGTCTGCATGTATGCCTATGTATCACACATGTACCACATGTGAACCTGGGGCTCTTGGAAATCAGAAGAGGATGCTGGATCTCCTGGAACTGGAATTTCAGGTGGTTGTGAGCCACCATGTGGGTGCTGGAAATGGAGCCTAGGTCCTCTGGAAGTTCAACAAGTACACTTAGAGTCACCTCCAGCCTGGCTTGACAGAAATGTGACTGCCACTTTTTAAACCTATAAATCAATTTTTGGAAAAATTTAAATATGATAATCATGAATCTTCTCATTCATTAACATAATATTCATCTACTTGTTTAATTTTCTTTAATTTCTCATCACTGCTTAGAACTTTTCAATGTATCTGTATCTGTATATGTATACCAGCACTTAATATTTTTATGCTATTTTGAATGAGAGTTAAGTTTTAAAAAATTTTGATTCTTTACTGGCACCTAGAAACATAACTGATTTTTAATCTGTTAACTTAGTAAAATTTATTTATTAAGGCCTTGTTCATTTTCCTCTTTTGTTCATTCCTTCTGCACAGATATCACATAGGCTTTACTTACTGATTTTCATTTTGGATGCTTTGTATACAACTTTCCCTTACTCCACTATGACCCTGAATACAAGAGATCAGTGCAGACCTCCTCCTTGTCCCTGGATCCTGTACAATGGTAGCTACAGGGTTTTAGTTGAAGGTTTCCTCCTCTCCTGGGTGCAGATAAATTTTATTTCTATACAGATGATAGATTTTCTGAGAAGTTTTTCAGAGTTTACCAAGATGATCCCATGGTGTGGTTTTCTCACCTTAGTTTCCCCTTGGATTTCACTGATTGAGTTTCAGATGTGTATCCAATCTGTACCTCTTTCCCCCTCTGTGACCTCATTTGGTCACAGCTGTTGGTTTTTTACTGTTGTCAGATTAGGTTTGTTACACTTTGTTACTGTTTTCTGCATATGCCTTTGTTAACCAAGCTATTGTTTCCCTTTCATGGAGCGCCTCCCCCTGTGGTGTATTCATGTATTCCTGTGTATACATGCGGAGGCCAAAGTCAATCATTTGCTACCTGGAGCTCATGAGTTAGTTAAAAGCTGCCCAACAAGCTCCTGGGATCCACCTGTCTCCATTCACACTCCTTGCCCAATGCTGGGGTCACAGCCTAGTGTTGCACCTAGTTGTCCTTGTAGGCCTGGGGAGCTAAATGCAGGTCTGCACACTGTCTACCAGCACTTTATCAACTGAGCTGTCTGTTCAGCTCTTTCCTTGTAATTCTTTTGTCTGTTTTTGTATCTGGGTCATCCTGGGCTGACAGAATGAATTGGAAAAGGTTTCCTTTTCCTCTTGGTTAGCCATCTTCATTGCTTCCTCCACCTCCTTCTTCTGTTTTCAGAAAGAATTTGTGTAGGATTAACACCAATGTCTCCTTTATAGGGAAGGACTGTTTATAGTATCTGTTTCCTCTTGAATGAGCTTTGAAAATTTGTGGTTGTGAAGAGATTCATCTATTTCACCTAATTATCAACTTTATTAAGACAAAGTTGACTTGTTATGATTATCTCCTTCTTACCCTTTGAACTGTAGCCATGCTGGTGGCATCTGTCTCACTAAAGAGCTTAGAAGGTAGCGCCTCTTAGCTTTTGTCTTCATTTGGGCCATCTAGACTTTAATAAACTTTACTAAAAGCTTTAGCTTTTGATTTCACAGATCTTAATTTTTATAGCTCTGTTGTAACAATCCCTACGATCTTACCACAGCTGATGCCATGTTAAAAGCAACATTATGACCTTCAAACCCAGCACATAGGATCAGACACCTGCCAAAATGCAACAAAGACTGAGTCCATAGTCCTAGGTGTATCTCCAAGAAAAAGATCCCTATTCCTAAGTGTACTAACCTTGCCTTTTGGCTTCTGCAGTTCTGCTTCTTGCTAACTGAAGTATGTCAACCAGGATGTGATTTTTGTGCATAAAAGACAAAGAGCTATAAGTCTCTGGATTGCATCATTTGGAAAAGTTTCTTATGCAGTCACTAGCCTGAAATAAGGATTTTCTTTTCTGCTTTAAGAGTGTCTGTGTGGTGGTCTCTGGTGGGCTTGCTTAACTTACAACATTCTGGATGCCTCAGCAAGTTCCTTAGAGATGGAGATACTGGGACATTGGGGCTCTCAGACCCCCTCTGGGGTGATAGTGTGGAAAACAGACAGTTCCTATCAGATGCATACCCTGAGATATTCCAGGACCTCATGAACTACTGCCTCAGAGGCTCCCAATGCCGCTACCCTAAAGTGGGAAATCACAGAAAGTTGCCTGGATTTGCAACTTCCAGAGCTAAGTCTGTTTATGGCATCTTCCAAATAGGACACTTTAAGAAATAAGGAAAGCTTTAGGAAAGGCTGGATACAGCCCTGATTCTAGTGTCTGGGATCCACGAGATGTCACTGGAACTCATGGTTTAAGTGTGTGGTGCTTACCTCTGCTTGTCTTTATTGTTTCCCTGTGTGTCTTTTGTGTGTTTCTGTCAGTTCTGTTGGCTGTGGAAACAGATATATGTGGGGGATGAGAGTCAGTAGTTCCAAGACACCACCTGGAGTGCTAAATACTCCAAGGATGGGTTATGGACAAGGACAAATACAGTGTCTGTTTCTCAACCAGAAGACTCCGGGCCTTCCGTGAAATTGTTTAGCCATCTGCATTAGTCAGGGTTCTCTAGAGTCACAGAACTTACAGGTAGTCTCTATATAGTAAGGGAATTTGTTAATGACTTACAGTCTGTAGTCAAACTCCCCAACAATGGTCAGCAGTAGCTGTGAATGGAAATCCAAGGATCTAGCAGTTGCTCAGTCCCACAAGGCACGCAGGCGAAGAAGAGTGAATCTTCCCTCTTCCAATGTCCTTATGTAGGTCTCCAGCAGAAAGTGTGACCCAGAAGGTGTGTGCCACCATGCCTGGATCTGGTCCATGCTTTGTCCCAGATGACCTTGAACTTAGAGATCTCCTCAGTCTCCTGGGATTCATGGCCACTACACCTCAAGATCTCCATGCCAAGATCCAGGTCAGAAACTTGTATCTCAGAGCCTCAAGATCAGGATTACAGGTGAGCCTTCCAATTCTGGATTGTAGTTCATTCCAGAGATAATCAAATTGACAACCAGGAATAATCACTAGTCTTTTGGAGTGGGGTGGCTCAATGACAGATCTCTGGACTCTCAGATGGTCATGGCTGTTTGGAACATGGTGACCAAACACAACCCTGCAACTCTGACCAGTTTTCCTCTGCTGACTAATGGCTTTCTCTGGTGCAAGACCCTCCCTGCTGGCTTAAGACTTGTTAGGGACACAAATCCTTTTGATTCAGCCAGATTGCCCAAAGAAACCCAAGCCTCTTCCTATTCTCTTAGGCACACTGGTATTCATCCTTGTTCTCCTGGTCCCTAAGTTAACTACTCTACATCTGGACATTGCTGGGCCATTAACACTTTTGCTTCTAGCCCTCGCTATACAACCCTGCTTGCTCAGCTGCCCACTTAACTATGCAAACAGTGAATTCTGTTAAATTGTTAGTGCTGAGAGGACAATATAACTACCTGACCCAAGATAAGTTCACAATCTGACTTATGCTGATAGAACTAGTGGGGACTGTAATAGGCCCTCAAAACTAGAAAAACTGACACCATGTTAGAGGCGCCATTACAACCTTAAAGCCCAGTATGTAGGCTGCAAACCTGCCAAAACAGGAGCAGAGACATAGTCCGTGGCTCCAGGAAGGTCCCTGAATAAAATGTCCCTAAAAATACTAACCTTGTTTTTTGACTTCTGTAGTTCCACTTCTTGCTAACTGCGGTGTAACAACCAAGATGTGATTTTTTTTTTTGTGCATGAAAGACAAGGAGCAGTAAAGCTTGGTGCTGCAGGATTTGGGTAAGTTCCCTGTGCAGCCCCTGGACATCAATAAAGACTTTCTTTTTGGCTTTGAGAGGCCTTGTGGCTGTGTCTGGTGCATTTGCCTTGTGACACTCTGTCATTGGTTTCTACACTGTTCTTTCTATTATTTACTTTGTGGTTCATCTGCTCGCTTGTTTTTTCTCTCTTAAAGCAAAAACCAACACTTGTTTGGGAATGTTCTTTGGGTTTGTGTATAAACCCCTCCAATGTTGCTTTAGATGTTGCTTTAGTGACATTTCATGAGTTATTGTGTTTTGATTTTCATTTAACTCGCAATACTTTCTAGATTTCCTTTTGATTTTGTTGACACATAGTGTGTTTAGAAGCTCTCTTTACTTTCCATCTGAGTCTTCTATCTATGAATAATTCTTTGAAAATACTATCCAGTCATTAAAATCAAGTTGTGAAGCAAACTACAAAGTGAAGAACATATGGGACAGAAACTGGGGGCTGGGACAGGGCAGGAACTATCAGTTTCATTTTGGTCAGAAGATGTCTCAGGCTCCCATTTGAAATCTGAATGGAGAAGCTCAACAATGTCAGGTATAGAAGTCAGGAACTCAGAGAAATAAAGCATGGTTTAGAATTGCCAGGATTATACAGGTAGATACAAACTACAACTGGACAGAGCCACCAAGGGAGAAATAACAGACAGTGAGAAAAATTCTAAGGAGGGACACTGGAATTGGAGAAATGTCAGAAGCCAGGAGGGGCCAGGATGGAGGAAGGAACAGAAGAGTGTTCTGGAAAACAAAGGACAGTATTGTTTTAGGACAAAGAGAGACCAGGTTAGCAGGCCAAGGGAAAAGCGATTGACAAGGGTCATGGATCTAATACAGGGGTCACTCATGTCTTACTGAGTGGTGGGACCAGAAGGCGGGCAGGAGTAAGGTTCTGAAGACAGGAATGGATCACACATAGGAACCTGTTCATGAGAGTTTTGTTGTAAGTAGGAACAGAAAAATGGGACGCAGCTAGGGTGGGACATGGAGCTGAAGGAAAAATTTTATTAATTAGTGTATTTGTCACAGGATGTTTCTAGAGGGAAAATTTAAGACAATAGAGTTCTATCCGTATAAAACCCATGGTTCAAATATTTTACATTTTAATATTACTAGGTGAATTTTGGTTCAGGTTTGCATTGTTTTTACAAATAGAGAGAAGGGAAGGCCTTCGAACGTGATTAGAGACAGGAGAGTCAGATCTTAAATCTGACGAATCAAGATTTTTAATTTTAAAAATATTTTTTGTTTAATTATATGTATGTATGTCTGTATATGGGTATGTACGTGTGATTGTGGGTGCCTGCAGAGGTCGGAAGAAAATGATGGGGCCCCTGAAACTTGAGTTACACTCGAGTTACATTGGTTGCAATCTGCATGATATGGGTGTTGGGAACCAAACTTTGGTGATCAGCAAGAGAAGCATGTGCTCTTGTTTCTTCTGCCTAAAAAAATTGATATTATTATATTTGTTAATAATACTATTTTATTTTACATGCATAGATGTTTTGCTTGTATACAAGTCTGTGTACCACATTCATGCTTTGTGTCCAGGGGGGCCAGGAGAAGGTGTTGGAGTCCCTGGAACTGGAGTTACAGATAGCTATGAGCAGCCATGAAGCTGCTAGAAACTGAACCCAGGTCCTCTAGCAGAGCAGTGAGTGCTCTCAACAGCTGAGCCATTGCTCCAGCCCCCAGGTCTTTTATGTAATTTGTGTCTTACTCCTTTAGCACGATGCTCCCACACACTGGTAGCATTCTGTATGTATTTATGAATGTGATTTATGGAAGACTAAAGGTGTTTGAACGATATAATATGCTTTTTACTAGCAGTATTAATTTTTCATTCTTTAAAAGTTACTTAAGAATCCATACATGTATGTAATGTATTTTGATCATATCCACGTGTCACTTCCTGCTCCAGCTCCTCCCAGATCCCCATTTTACCTGGTCCGCTCCCAATTTTGTGTCTTCTTACTTCCCACAGAACCCAACAGGCACTGTTCACATATGCAAGGGTGTACGGCCATCTACTCAGAACCCAGTAGGCACTGTTCACATATGCAAGGGTGTAGGGCCATCTACTCAGAACCCAGTAGGCACTGTTCACATATGCAAGGGTGTAGGGCCATCTACTCAGAACCCAGTAGGCACTGTTCACATATGCAAGGGTGTATGGCCATCTACTGGAATTTGGGCAATGTTCCAGATGCCACACCCTGGAGAAAATTCATTCTTGCCCCAGTAGTTTCCAGCTGCCTATAGCTCCTCAGCTTGATGTGGGGCTCCTGGAGCCTGCCCCTATCTGTACTGAAGTGTTGACTGGCTTGTTCTTGCGCCAGTCATGTGGCAGACAACCACAGATGTTGTAAGTTTATGAGTGAAGTGTCCAGTCATGTCCAGAAGACACTCTCCCAGCCTCTGCCTCTAACAGATGTCTCAGTTAGGGTTGGTCTCTACATGTAAAAGAAGCTTGCACACATATATCTTAAAGTGTCATGAATTACTGGAGCTGTGGTACATTTGGTAGAGCTGTTAGGGATTGGTTCTAATGCTGGCCCCCCAAAGCAGGAATTTTCGTGTCCAAATGCTGAGGGTCCTTGTCCCCAATTGGTTTTTGATTGATCAGTAAAGAGCCAGTGGCCAATGGCTAGGCAGGTAGACTGAGGTGGGGCCTTCAGATTTGTGTGCGCTAGGAACTGGAAGGAAGGAAAGAGAGAGGTAGAATCACACGACTCGCGGGCTATAAGAGCCGCAGGAGAGAAAGCCAACCAGCCATGTGAGAATTCGGGTGGGTGGCCACTGGCCACTTCCTCATTGGGCCTGGGGTAGCAGGGGAAGGTTTACAAGTCTCAGGAGTATCGGAGGGGAGCGTTTGCTAGCGAGGGAAGGTTTAGGAGTGCCCATCCTTTGAGCTAGACTCAGCATGTAAAAAATTAACTGAAGTGTGTGTGTGTGTGTGTGTATCTTTCGTTTGTGAATCCAAAGAGCTCCTGGGTGGATGCCTGGGAGTGTAACCAGCTGGGAGCCAAGATGAAGTAGCTAAACCTACAGCTATGCAGAGCCCTTAGCTAGCCTGCATGAAGCCATAGGCTCCATCCCCAGCACCCTAGAAATCAAGTGAGGAAGAACCAGGAAGATCAGAAGTTCAGATTATCCTCTTCTGCATAGAAAATTTGAGGCCAGCCTGTGACACACACATGAGACTGTCTTGAAAAACTCTTTAATACTTTTGATTTGTTTCCAGCTAAATTGACAAGAGACTAGAAGTAAGTAAATCATCTAAAACAGGCACCAAATGTAACTCTTTCTGAAAAGCAGTGACTTCATATAAAAGTCACATAAAGGTGAGGCATACTTTAACTTTCAGTGTAATTATATGGTCATGAACACAAATACGTCCAGGTATGGTTAGGCACACTCTAATCCCAGAATCCTGGGGGCTGAGGGAGGAGGATCCTGTGTTCTGGTCCAGCATGGGCTACATAGTGAGACCTTATCCCAAACAAAATAAAACCAAAAACATGTTGAGGTAGTTTGAATATGCTTAGCACTTTTAGGAGGTGTGGCCTTGTTGGATCCTCTTCTTAACCACGTGAGTGTCAGTCTTCTCCTACTGGCCTTCAGATGAAAATGTAGAACTCTCAGCTCCTCCTGCCTGGATGCTGCCATGTTCCCACCTTGTTGATAATGGATTGAACCTTTGAACTTGTAAGCTAGCCCCAGTTAAATCTTGTCCTTAGAAGAGTTGCCTTGTTCACAGAAGTAAAACCCTAACTAAGACACATATACACAAAAATAAACAACCAGCCCAAAACATAACAACTCCCCCAAACAAGCAAATATAATTTAGTGTCTGTTAAGACTGAATGTATCTTTGCTTCATATATTAAAATTTAACTCCTGTGTGATAGTATATGAAGGTGGGAGGGGGAATAGGAGAAAACCAGAATTTGCTATCTTTCTCTCCAGTTTTATCTGGATCAGGAAGCCCATCAAAACCAGCCATTCTGTATCCTGATCTGGAATGTTTAGAAGAGACCATATCTCAGCTTCATGTGATGATTGATGCTCATGTCTGATTACACAGTGAGTTCCAGGGCTACAGAGTGAGACCCTGTCTCAAACAAAAAGCAAACAAAAAACAAAACCAAACAATAAAGAACCAAAAAAGAAAAAAGAAAAGAAAGAAACCCACAAACCAACCAAAATCCAAAACCCAAACAACAACCAGAGAGAGACCATAGGTCTCCAAACTTCTGTAGTTTATAAGTGATCTAATCCATGCAGCTTCATTAACTATTAGTGCCAGAAGCTGGTTCCTCTAAGGTAGTTCTTTATTGATAGTGTATTTGTTACTTTTTGTTGCTATGATAAAATACCAGAACCAAAAGCAACTTAGGGAAGAAAGAATTTATTTTGGCTTCTGATTCTGTTGGAGTCCAACATGGCAAGCACAGTGGTAGAAAGAGGAAGCTAGGTAAAATGTGAATTTTCACCTACACACAGGAAGCAGAGCAAGAGAACAGGAAGTGGGGTGAGTCTGTCGATCCTCAAAATCCACCCCCAGTGAAATACTTCCTTCATGAAAGGTTCTATATATAACCTCTTGGTGTGGGGCCACCAACTGCAGGTTCAAATATTCAAATACATAAGCCCCTGGGAGAGATTTCTCACTGAAACCACAACAGAAGGTAAGAGACTTATGGCCTTTCCCTGCCTGCCTTTCAGCCCAGCATGATCTTGACATTTAGCAAAGTAACAAAGTAGCAACAGTACTTGGAAAGATAACAAGCTGGAAGCAAAGCAGCCTGAAAGTAATGTGGGAACTGTGGCTGAAAAACAGGAACATCACTTCTGACTCAACATAAAACTGTGGCCAGGAGGAGTAGCTCACACTTTGATCTTGGAGGCTGAGGCAGGAAGATTGCTTCTCATTCAAGGGCAGCTTTGGCTGACAAGTTCCAGGCTAGCCTGTGGAGGGTAAAACACAATCTGCTTAGTCTCATACTTTTGAAAAACAGGGCTGTTCCTTAATCATTATGCAAAGTTGACTGGTAAGCCAGTTTTATGGCAGAAATGGCCTGTTACCAAAGCAAAGACTTCAGTTTAAAACAGGATGGCTCAGAGGACTCAATTGCTTGCAATGGAGCTTGATGAGCTTCCTGGAAGCCACAGAGACAGAGAAAGCTGCCTCCCAAAGTCATCCTATGACTTCCATTCACACACACACACACACACACACACACACACACACACACACACACACCATATATACATATACAGTATAATAAATGAAAAAAATTAAGTTCCTCTCTGTCACTAAAAGTTTGTACACTCTTGTACAAGTTTCTTCAATTCTCTGCATCTCTAAGGCTGCTCTGAGGACTTTCTGTCTCCCTTCCTCCTTTTCTGCCTTCTGGATGAAATTCTGGCTGTGTTCTCATAGTGGCGTACAGCATATGACATAGTGCCAAAGATGAAGTTTCTTCTCAACGTTCCCCTTAACCTGTCCTGATGTTTATTTGCACCTCGCCCCCAACCCTTTCACTTATTCTTTAATGTAGCTTCAGCGAAAGTTTTCACACCCACCGGAAAGACCAACTTCCCTTTGATGGCATTGGGGGAGAATCAGCTACCTCTGTCTTCCCACGGGAAAGCAAATGGAGCCCGGCAATCTTAAAAGGAGTCTCCAGTGTTTCCCTGAATTAAAAGTTGACCTAGCCAGTACCTCCAAAGCTTGACCTTCAGGAAGGTGGCTCAAAAGAGGAGAGAACTAACTAGAGGAGTTAAGAGCCAAGAGAGAAATAGCCAGCTGGAGGAGACCCAGTGGTAACCGTCAGAACAGCTCTTAGCTGCAGGAAGAAGCTCAGTGGGCTGCATGAAGTCTAGCTGGGATCTATGCAGAGCTAGCTTCTTCACATTTCCATTATTAGCTGGATGTGAGTGTGACCCGGTCAGGGTCAAACAAAAATGTGTGTGTGTGTGTTTATTTATTTTTACTATTTATTTATTTATTTTGAGAAAAAAAAAAAAAACTCCCTGTGTAGTCTGGGGAAGTCTGCTACTTACTTACTAGATAGCCTAAACTGGTCTGGAATTTATGGTAATCTTCCTGCCTCTGCTTCCAGAGTGTTAGAGTTAACAGCAGTGTGTCACCATACCCTGTAAGGACAGCCAATTTCTAAGGCCTACTCAACTCTGTTCCAACAGATGAACTGTGTTGGCTGGTACATGCTCTCAGAGGAACTGAATGGAAGGTGTGAACTGTCAGCCATGGAAGCAGGGTGAACTGGAGGACAACCACGAAGATAGGAGCCGGGAGGTACCAGCAGCCATGCAATAGAGACAGCATCCAATAAGGGCTCTGTGATGAGTTGCAGAGGAACAAAATTATGGGGTACACTGGCCACCTGTTGCTGTTCTGGGGGGGGGCAAGAACAAGGCAGAAGCACTGTGTGAAGGTTCTCAGCAGCCTCTCTTCCTAGTTTATGTCCATGTGACAAGTGTCTATTGCTACAAAATACCATGTCCAAGACAACTCTAATAAAAGAAAGCATATAATTGGTGTTGGCTTACAGTTTCAGAGGTTAGTCCATTATTATCAAGGCAGGGAGCAGAGCAGGATGCTGGTAGGTGCTAGAGCAGTATCTAAGAGCTTTATATCCTGATTTGCAGGCAGAGAGAGAGAGAGAGAGAGAGAACCTGACATGCCCACTCAAAGCCCACACCCAGTGACACGCTTTCTCCAGCAAGGTCATATATAACTCCTGATCCTTCTAATCCTTTTAAACAGTTCCATTCCCTGGTGACTAAGCATTGAAATATATGAGCCTATGGGAGCCATTCTTATTCACATCAGCACAGCAAAAAGAGTGGTGCAAAAATAGGCCTCTAGCCTCTTCAAGTTGCTGCTTTCTCTGAGTAGGGACCTGTCACTAAGGCCACAGCTACCTCTCAGGAGTTAGGAGACCAGGCTTCCCCTTGCTTTCAAGATGGCTGGTTCCATTAGCCATTCTTGGAGTCTCTGATCAAGTGCTGGCCTTTGTTAGTACTAGGGCTTTATCAGAGTCCATGCTAGGTGATAGGTGTGTGGGCCAGCTTATAACAGCCAGCACTGCTATGGACAGGTAATTGGGTGTATAACATAGGAGCTATACGGATCCATTAACTTTTGTGCTGTTTCTAGTGTTGGGGGTAGAACCCAGGGCCTTTTGTGTGCTGAGCTATACTTCCAGTCTTATTACTTTTAAAATTTTGGATTGTAGAAGTTCATTGTTTGATTGTAACAACTGCCAACATTTTTGCTTTTTTTTTTTTTAAAAAAAAAAAGACTCATGAACTCTTCCTCTTGCATTAAGTCATTTGGCTTCAAATAGGGTGAAGTGTGAGCAAAGGCTGGATGCTGACTCATAGTCACAGGAAGGATGCTGACTCATGGTCACAGGAGGGCTGTTCAAGCAAGGGCTGACCTCAGAGCTGGGCTTTCACAAGGTGTTTACTGAAAAAAAATTAAAAAAATCAGTTTACTTATTTGTGTTAAAATATGGATTAAAAACCTACCAAAAGCTCCTAATATTCCAATAAACAGCAGTTACATTTTGAGTTAGTATTTTTTTTTTTCAGAGCTTTTCACTTCTCCTTTATTGCAATAAACAAGAGGGCTGATGTGTTCAAATCAACCAGTAATTTAGTCTGAGGTCTGACCAAATCTGCCACAGGTGTATTAATGGTGAAAGTGGGGGTGAAGGGGGACATGACAGAGACAGAGAGACATGGGTAGAGAGCAAAGGCCAAAGGGGGAGGGAGGGAGGGGGACGAGAAAAGAAAGAGGTAGGGGGAGGGAAGGGGGAAAGAAGGGGGGGAGGGATGGGAGTGTGCGCTATCTTAGGAGGAGAAGCAAGGGCTTCAGCACCCAGGACCCGAGAGATTTTATTAGTACTTTTGTATAATGTACTTCTAGAGGTTTTCTTTTGAGACAGGCTATTGCTCTGTAGCCTAGCCTCAGACTCACAATTTCCCTGCTTCGGTGCAAGTGCTGTGATTTTACCAGTGTACATACATTTTTAGTAACTTCTTTCATGCTCATAATTGAGAACTCCATAGCTTCCAAAAGGTTGAATGCCAATCACCATTTGTTTCATTTTTGAGAAAAGCTATCATGAACTTCAGGTAGCCTTTGAGCTCAATCTGTAGCTGAGACTGACCTCAAACTTTCCCCCCTTCTTGACCTCTCATATGCTAGGATTATGGGTATGGGGCACCGTACCCAACATTCATAAAATCTATTAGACCAGAGGGGCATCTAGATTTTACAGAGAGGGCTTGAGATGCTGGTAGTGCATGCTTTTAAACCCAGCACTGAGGAGGCAGAGGCAGGCAGATCTCTGTGAGTTTGAGGCCAGCCTGGTTGAAAGAGCAAATTCCTGGGCTTCACAGAAAAACCTTATCTCAAAAAACAATAACAAAGAAAAAACAAACAACCCCACCCCAAACAAAACAAACAAACAAACACAAAACCCCCAAACAAAACAAGAAAAGAGCTTGTGAGTAAAAGGACAATAAAATCTGCAGCCTCAGGCTGGAGAGATGATGGCTCAGTGGTTAAGGGCACTGGCTACTCTTCCAAACGACCTGAGGTCTATTCCCAGCACCACACAGCAGCTCACAACTGCCTATACCTGGAACCAGCACACATACACATAGGCAAAACACTAATGCACATAGGATTTTTTTAAAAAGTCTCCTTCTGCTATTACTTGGGAGGCAGAGGCAGTGGATTTCTGAGTTCGAGGCCAGCCTGGTCTACAGAGTGAGTTCTAGGACAGCCAGGGCTACACAGAGAAACCCTGTCTCGAAAAAACAAAAGCAAAAGCAAAAACAAAACAAAAAACCAAAACCCAAAACAAAAAAACTTAAAAGACAACTCCCACATAGTCTCCCTTGGGTGAGAACCCTGTCAGTCACACAGCTAGGAACCCTCCAAGAGCAAACTGTACCAAACTAAGAGGTGAGGTTTGGAACCAGAGGTGTCTACTGGAGTCCCTCACCTGTTGGCCCAGCCTGCAGGCAGAAAGGATTCGGGTCCTTCCCTGTCCCCTCTCCTTGTCCCCCATCTTGTCGTAGGATTTCTGTCCACCCTACCCACACACTCTGGGAAGCCAGGACTTAAAGAACGTCTCTCCTTATCAAACACTGTGAGGAATGCAGCCACTTCCCACTCACAGAAGAGTTCATCTTCTTACTTAACAAAGACTGTTTCTGGAAAACTCTCCTTCCCTGTAACTTGAACCAGATACTGTGCCTGTCCTGGGGAGAGTGAGCTTGTAGAGGGCCTGCCTTTGACACTGGTGGACTGTGACATTTCCTGGTGTGATTAGATCATCTCCGAAGAATGCTCATTTTACTCCCCATTTCCCAGAGTGCTGCTTTTGGTGCCCCCATGATGCCTGCTGTGTGAATTGCTCTGCTGGTGGAAACCCAGGAAGGGATGAACTGAGCCTTCCTACTCCTCAGCAGTCTCTGTAGATGCTAAAACGGACCAGTCTTCACATGGTAGCACAGGAACCCTCCGGAGTGCACAGAGGCGTTCCAGCAGAGCAATGATAGAAAGAATCCATTTCCAGTTTCCCGAATCTGTTCGCTCTGTCCTGGATGGTCCCACCTATGGATGTCCCCAAGTTCACTGTAGCTCTCTACAAAGGAAGCCTAGCAGATTCCTTTGAAGCCCCACATCCTCTCAGAGGTTATTTTTTTTTTTTTTAATTTTTATTTATTTATTTTTTTAATTCTGGGAGTGTGTCTTAGGGTTTCTATTCCTGCACAAACATCATGATCAAGAAGCAAGTTGGGGAGGAAAGGGTTTATTCAGCTTACACTTCCAATTGCTGTTCATCACAAAAGGAAGTCAGGACTGGAACTCAAGCAGGTCAAGAAGCAGGAGCTGATGCAGAGGCCATGGAGGAATGCTGCTTAGTGGCTTGCTTGCTTCCCTGGCTTGCTCAGCTGGCTTTCTTATAGAGCCCAAGACTACCAGCCCACAGATGCTACCACCCACAAGAGGCCCTCCCCACCTTGATCACTAATTGCGAAATTGCCTTACAGCAGGATCTCATGGAGGCATTTTCTCAACTGAAACTCCTTTCTTTCTTTCTTTCTTTCTTTCTTTTTTCTCTCTTTCTTTCTTTCTTTCTTTCTTTCTTTCTTTCTTTCTTTCTTTCTTTCTTTCTTTCTTTCTTTCTTTCTTTTCCCGAGACAGGGTTTCTTTGTGTAGCCCTGGCTATCCTGGAATTCACTCTGTAGGACCAGGTTGGCCTCAGAAATCCATCTGCCTCTGCCTCCCAAGTGCTGGGATTAAAGGCGTGTGCCACCACTGCCCGGCTGAAACTCCTTTCTCTGTAATAACTCCAGCTGTGTCAAGTTGACACAAAACCAGCCAGTACAGAAAACTCCAAGCACCACTAGGAAGCTTAATTGATGGGAGTTGCAGCCCCTAGCATTTCTGGGTTCTTCCTGTCTGTCCTCCTTTCTATCTAGAATTGTGTAAGCTTCAAACCTTAGCGGGAACAAGCCTACTCACAGACTCCCTCATTCTGAGTCTGGTCACCAGACTTTTTCAGAGCAATCATTTAATCCAAATTTCTTTTTGTGAGTTTCGCAGGAGCAAAGCCAAAAGAGCGTTGGTAAGAAATTCTGTACAGAAGACCTGCTGTCAGAACAGGTAACTTAATTGCATAGTGTTTTTTGTTTACTTATCATTTTTATTGGTGTTTTAGCCTGTATGTATGTCTGTGTGAGGGTATTAGATCTTGGAGTCACAGACAGTTGTGAGCTGCCATGTGGGCACTGGGATTTGAACCTTGGTACTCTAGAAGAGCAGTCAGTGCTCTTAACCACTGAGACATCTTTCCAGCCCCAGAAGAATGGTGTTTAAAAGTTGATAGGCATAGGGAAGACATGAACAGTAAAGGCAAAACAATGAACAAGTTTTGTCTAATAGCCACCCAGAGAGGACCGCAATCAACAAGTGACGGCAAATAGTAGATATTAAAAATGCATGAAAATCGACATTGTCCTGGGCTAGAAAGCAGGCCTCAACATATTTCCAAGAGTTTCTGCCACTGACCACAGTCTTCTACCACATGCAATTAAGTTAGAAATCAATAACAAAAGCAGAATGAGAAGCCCTGACTTGTAGGAAACAGGAATTATCTATCTACATAACTCTCGAGTGAAAAACAATCCTAAGGGAAATTGAGGACTGTTAGACCTGGGTGATGCTACCAATGACCACTGGAAGGTGCGTCAGAAGGGACTCTCCTTCCTCCCTTCCTTTCTCTTTCTTTCTCTTTTCGTGTGTGTGTGTGTGTGTGTGTGTGTGTGTGTGTGTGTGTGTGTGT
>JADRCH010000093.1:5019403-5045128 GCA_019843965.1 Rhynchomys soricoides | reverse complement strand
GTGTGTGTGTGTGTGTGTGTGTGTGTGTGTGTGTGTGTGTGTGTGTATGTCTGGGAGGAGGTTAAGGCAACTTGCAAGAATCATTTTTCTCCTTCTGCCATGGGTATGGGTCCTGGAGATCAAAACTGAGGTTGTCATGCTTGGTGGCAGGTATCTTTACCATAAAAAGATAGTTAAAAATTAAAAAAAAAAAAAATTCACAAGTCAGGAGCTATCTGTACACAACCCTAGCAGATGAACATTTTCTCTTTGAACCAAACCTTACCCATACATACTATCAGATTATGTAAATCCCCTATATATTTCCTTAATGTCAGCCATCCAGTCAGTATCTCTGAATAATCAAATCGTTTGAAGGGTCTCATAGTGAATTTGACTAATGTAGTTTCATTCCCCGCCCTCCCCCCAGCTGTCTTTTACTTTGTTGAGGAGTGTGGGGTGTGTGGGGTTGGCCTGTGGTTGGTTCTCTGTCATAATTAGAGTTACTATTGCTGTGGTGAAACACCATGGCCAAAAGCAAGTTGGGGAGGAAAGGGTTTATTTGGCTCACACTTCCCAACACAACACTGTTCATCTTGAAGGAAGTCAGGACTGGAACTCAAGCAGGGCAGGAACCTGGAGGCAGGAGCTGATGCAGAAGCCATGGAAGGTGCTGCTTACTGGCTTGCTCCCCATGGCTTGTTCAGTCTGCTTTCTTATAGAACCCAGGAACACCAGCCCAGGGATGGCCCCACCCACATTGGGCCAGGCTATCCCCATCAAACTCTAATAAAGAAAATGCCCTACTGCTAGATCTTCCTGAGGCATTTCTTAATTGAGGGTCCTTCCTTTCAGATAACTCTAGCTTGTGCCAAGTTGATAAGACTAGTTAGCATGCCCTCCCATTGCTTGGATTCTTTCTGCATTTCCTATAGTTGCATCTAATGACTTGATCAGATTCAAGTTTGATTTTTATTTTCTGGTTCAGAATAAATGACAGATTTGATTGTGTTTTACCTAAAGTCTTCCTTCCTCCTTTAAAAATTAAGGTAGCTCATGAGTGAGGACTGTGTCACAGAACAAAGAAAGGAAGAGATGAAGAAAGGAAGAAAGAAAGAAAGAAAGAGAAAGGAAGGAAGGAAGGAAGGTGAGCAAGCTTGTTAACTCTGCACTGCAGAAAAGCAGCTAATAGGCTGCAGGGAGATGTCTGTGTCAGTTTCGTGGGTTGCTGTAAGCTGGGTGATTCCCAGCAACAAAGCATTCTTACTCTGGAGGCTACAGTCTGAACCCAGTGTCTGCAGACTCTTGGGGGTGGGGTAGGGTGAGTGGATTCTGTTTTCCAAGCTTCTGGTGCTGCCAAGAATCTGTGACTTCCCTTGGCACATTGGCTGTGTCACTCTGTTCTCTGCTGACGTCATCACGTGGCTTTCTCCCTTCATGTCAGTGTCCAGATTTCCCTCTTACAACAAGGACATCAGTCCCACTGGACCAGTGCCACCCGCATGACCTCATCTTAACTTGATTCCTCCACAAAGACCCAGTTTCTAAATCAGGTCAGTGTTGCCAGGTAAGCCAGGCACGGGGATATCAGAAAGTCTTTGTGGGAGACAGTTCAACCCACTACAGCCATTTAAAAGGACAGGATGGTGTGAACTCAACCACACCACTAACATGCTGTACATAAAGATGGCAGGTAAGGACTGCTTCAGGCAGAGGTGGGGTGTAGCTTGGTGGTAGGAGGGCTGCCCAGTATGTGTGATGCCCTGGGTTTGGCTCCTGCACTGAAAAAAACACAAGAGGGGATGGCATGTGAGGGAGACTGCTCACCTAGCATATGCAGAGCGAGCTCTGGGTTCGATCCCCAGCACCACATGAACTGGGTGTTGTGGCACATACCTCTTATCCCAGCACTTAGGCACTAAGGGACAGGAGGATCAGGAGTTCAGTTATCTTGGACTACATGAGTTTGAGGTCAAACTGGGCTACCCAACAGCCTGTCTCAAATAACAGAAGAGAAAAAGCGTCCCCTAGGTGAGGCTCACCGAGCTAGCAGAGGTCTGAGGCCAGGACTCCCTTAGCCTCTGCCCTGTTCTGCTGGCGGCAATACTTCTAGAAACTCTTGCCATGTATTGTATTAGGAGCAGCTCTTGGGGTGATTCCTAATCAAAAGTGTCAAGTGCAGAAGGGACTTGAGGGCCGAAGCACCAAAGAGGGTAGGGAGGAAAAGAGTGGCCCTTATGAAGTAGCCGCTGGTCCTGTGTGGCCAGGGGTTGCTTCACAAGCTGAGTCCAGGGCTGGGCCTAGGAGGAGCAGTACCATGCCAACCTCTAGGGTGTAGTGAAAGGAATCAGAAGCCTGGAGGTTTGGGTGAAAACTCGCAGTAAACAACCTATGAGCCAGCCCGTCTAGGAGCTAGACATGTGTGAATGTGCATGAGTGTTTATCCCAGGACTCACGTTCACTTGCATGCCATTCCAGAGCAGATGTACTAGGCTCAAGAGACTCTGCCTCTGGCTGGATGCCTGTGTGGACTTACTCCCGTGGGGAGGGGGGTGTCTTGGCACACAGGGTGAATGTGGGGTGGGGAGGGGCCCTGAAATGGGGGTGACAGATGGCTGGGCTTGGTGCTTTCTGATGTGCCTTACTGGAGAGGGTCAAGTGAATTCCTGACAGTGGTAAATAGGGACAAATGTGGAGTATTGTCTCCCCTGTGAAACTATATCAGAAAAGTGATGTGGGGAGGGACAGTGTCTATCAGATGTCCACACCCAGGGCCAGACACCAGGTAAATATAGAGTTGTGTTTTGTAGTTTTGAGTATTAACTTAAGCCACCACTATTTCCAAGGAGGGTGGGGCAGGCTGTTAATTTATTTGTGTAACTAGGAAATAAATTGATACCTTATCATATACACAGACTAAAACAAAGAAAAAAAAACCTATGACAATTCTTGTTGTCAGAGCTTTGTTCTGGAGCCCAGGCTGGCCTTGGATTGAATGCATGGGTTTGGGGGAGGCCCTGAAACTGGGAAGGTCTCTGCCTTTACCTGCTGCATTGTCAGGAGTGTGCTGCTGGCCCTGGCTCACATGATAGATCTGTTTTTGAAATATTTATTTTGGGCTGGACAGATGGCTCAGCAGTTAAGAGCACTGACTGCTCTTCCAGAGTTCCTGAGTTTGATTTCCAGCAACCACATGGTGGCTCACAACCATCTGCAATGGGATCTGATGTCCTCTTCTGGTGTGTCTGATGACAGCTACAGTGTACTCATATACATAAAAACTTTAGCAAACTGGTAGATAGGATTTATTTTAAATTTCAATCTGGAAAACAAAACAAAACAAACCCCCCAAACTCTGCTCATATATACACACACAGATATATAAGGTCAACATTTTCAGAGCACTGACACTGGGGAAGGGGGGCAGTTTCCCTTCAACTGCATGACAATACTGTTTTATGTGTCACAATAAAAGTTACAAGCATCTTGTCAGCGGTCACACAAACGTCATGAGTTTACATTTCAACACACAATAAAAAAAACAGACGTCTTCTGGTACTTCATCCCTGCGACCACGGCCCTTTTCCATAAACGTTTAAAAGACCCAACAGTGGCTGTTTTGGAAGGCATAGCCTTTCCAGATCCAAACTAAAATCTCGAGAGATTTCCCACTTGAGAGAACAATCAAGGTTTTATTCGTAGGTACGGTGAAGTCCACTCACCAAAAGATGTGTGGAAAACCCGCACGAGAGTAAAAATAAATAAAGCGCTGTTGCCAAGCCAGCCTCACCGACACGGTAGCCAGAACAGGACACGGAGCACTCAGAAGCATCACTTGACATTTTCGGTTGCCTGTGTTCAAATGAAAACTTTTCAACCAATTGAGTGAAAAGAAAAAGATTGGGTATAAAAGGTTTGAAGATGCTCACACTCAGGCTGGGTGTCTCTTCAGCAGCACTTTGGGGCGTGCGTCGGCAGCGGCGGTGACATATTGCATTTGGACATAAGGCACCGTGATCTGGACGTGCCGTTCACTCACTTCCTGTCACCTGTCCCATCCCAGGGACTTCTTTGAAAAGTAGTACTATTTCAGGACACAGTGCACTTTAATGACATACAGCATTGAAAACCCTTCAGATGGGTCTGAGGACAGTCTTTGAACGCAAGCCTGAATCTTCAAGCACATAAAATCTTTTCCTATACTTACAAATCACTGGAAAAATACCCATCGCTAAACCCTGATATACATTCTTAGCCTTTTATTCTCTTCTATTGCAGCCAGTGTTCATGAGGCAAAACGTGACCCCAAGACGTTGTTCAAGTTCTCTGCGAGGGCGTCTACATTCACGGTGGTCATTCTGTCTCTGTCTCCTTCTGTTTGGCACCTGCCAGGGAGATGGAAAGTGGAAGTCTCAGAGCTTATGTTCATGGCAGAGTTCTCTGCACCAGCCGATCCCACCCAGCCTGGCAGTGGCTTCCAAATAGAGGGAGGAGGAATATGTGGTCACAAGAGCCCCACCCCCTCCCACCATCACTCTGGCTCCAGTACTTCTCGTTCTAACAGTTTATTCTACTGCTAAAAAAGTAAAAATAAATAGGCAGAGTTCTTTCAGCTGCCTTACTTATAAATTATTACTTTAAAAAAACAACAACAAAGCATTACAACACAGCTAAAGACAACCATGTGTAGCAGCTCAGCTACAAGTACCAGCTGGGCTTCCACAGGCGATGGCAGGCAAATCCACCCATGGCACCTCTCTAGCGTTTTTTTAAAAAAAATTTCATGTAAATGGGTGTTTTGCCTATATGCATCTCTGCACCACACCTGTGCAATGCCCACGGGGGCCAGAAAGGGTGTCAGATTCTCTGGGACCAGAGTTGCAGGAAGTTGTGAGCCACCATGTGGGTACTGGGAATCAAACCTAAGTCCTCTGGAAGAACAGCCAGTGCTCTTGACCTCTGAGCCATTTCTCCGGCCCCTGGCCTTGGTTTTCTGAGGCAGGATCTTTCTTGGCCTGGCCTCGACTTTCTGAGGGCATACTGTGTCAGGCTACACTTAACTTTGGGAAGAGATTAATAAACATACTAGAGCAAGGGGCTGTCCTACAAATCACTCTATAAGCCAGGCTGGTCTTGAACTCAAAGAGATCTGCCTACCCCTGCCTCCCTAGTGCTGGGATTAAAGGTATGTGCCACCACTGCCTGACTCATCTCTCATAATTTCTGCATGATGCTGCTGCTGGCTATGGTTCCTGTGACAACAATTTTTTAATGGGGTTGGCTCTGTGGATTTAGCATCTGAGGCAGGACTGTGGCAGTTGATGGGGACTCTTATGGTAAGTAGTTTTAGGAAACAGGCTAATTACAACAGCTAGTCTTAGCTGAGATTGATTACTGAACTAAAGAAAACCAATACCACCACAGTGTGTACATAATTTAATGATTAGCTGCTACAGCTCAGCACCTATTATCATGTCTGTCTCTGTTCTGTGACCCTGTGGAAAAAGGCTAGCTGGTTTTCATGATGCCGCTGGAAAGGTGGGGGAGAGAGAGCAGAGAGAAGGTAAAGGAGGAGGTGCAGTGGTGGCACATGCCTTTAATCCCAGCACTCGGGAGGCAGAGGCAGGCGGATTTCTGAGTTCGAGGTCAGCCTGGTCTACAGAGTGAGTTCCAGCACAGCCAGGGCTACACAGAGAAACCCTGTCTCAAAAAAAAAAAGGAGGTGACAGTGCTTTCAGACTCATCAAGCCACCTCTTACCACAGACATAGCTAGCTCTCCATCCCTGGTCACCCAAGCAGAACATTAGACTTCAAAATGAGAAGGAAAACCAAAAAGGCCTGCAGAGCGACACACACATAGGGTGGGTGGTAGGAGGGAGACTTCAGCACCTCGATGCCTGTCCTGGAAATCTATCTATTCATTTATCTACCTACCTACCTATCTACCTGCCTGCCTGCCTGCCTGCTTACTTTTTGAGCCCCGTTCTCTTTATGTGCCCTGGTTGACCTAGAGCTCACAGAGATGCATCTGTCTCTGCTCCCCAAGTGCCAGGATTAAGCACATGTCATATTAGGCTGGCCTGAAATCTCCATTTTTTTTACCTGCTGGTGTGAGGATCAGGGCTTGCAGGATGTCTGACAGGGAGATAATACCCACAATACTATCTGCTTCATTCACTACCACCAGTCGATGGACCTGCAAAGAGAAAAAGTCCAGGTGTGAGTTTACAGTTTATGTGTGTGTATGTTTTGGGTGCATTTGCCCATGCCTCTGTGTGTGTGTGTGTGTGTGTGTGTATGGTTACATTTGCCCATGTACACAGAGGTCAGAGGTTTTTTTAAAATCGCTTCACTTATTTTAATTTATATTTTCCGTGTATGAGTATCTTGCCTGTATATATGTCTGTATAGTACATGCATGCAGTGCAGCTAGATGCCAGAAGAGGGTGTCTGGTTCCCTGTCAGTGGAGTTACAGATGGTTTTCAGCAGCCATGTGGGTGCTGGGAATCTAACTTGTGTCCACTGGAAAGGCAGTCAGTATTGGTAGCTTCTGAAGCTTGGCTCTTCAGTAGCCTAGCTGACCAGTGAGGCTAGGGGCCGCCAATCTCTGCCCACCAGGGGTGGGGTTACAGGGCTGTACTGCTGCCCCCTCTTGGGTGGGTGCTGGGGTTACAGAACTGTACTGCTGCCCCCTCTTGGGTAGGTGCTGGGGTTACAGGACTGTACTGCTGCCCCCTCTTGGGTAGGTGCTAGAATCCAGACTCAGGTCCTGACACTTGCACAGCAGGCAATTTATCCACTGAGCCACCCTAATTTTTTTAAGTTAAAAAACGCATGTTGGAAAAAAATGGCACTCATGTAACCATACAATGACCATGGCTACAAAGCTGGGGCTGCACAGTGGACAGTCTGCAGAAAGAGTTGGTAAAATGTAACACCCACTGCTTGACCACAGCAAGAAAATCCAGCCAGCTCAGTTGTCTGCTGAGCTTTCAAATTTCAAAATATCTATAAAGAAATGATACAAACTCCAAATTAATAATCTCGATATGTGTGTGGTGCATGTATGTGGTGGGCATGGAGGCCAGGCTAACACTGGGTAATCCTTCCCCACAGGGTTGGTCTCTCTAAGCCTGGAGCTCACTCATTGAGCTACACTGGAGGTCACCAGGCCTCACAGATGCTCTTGGCTTTTTACTACAGACTGACTTTGGGAATTACCAACAGGGCTATCCCCACTCCACCACAGCCTCGATCTTCAATCTCCACTCTGTCTCCGCAGCCAGTGAGATGTGTGCTGGGCTGCGATCTCTCACCTCGGCTCTCACTATTCTGTCCACGATGGTCTCCAGTGTTTCCAGCTTACTGCACTTTACCACACCCTCAAAATACTGGGAGCGGTGCTGCAGGGCCTGGGTCACCGTGATGTCTAGGTTGTTGTATGTTTTCTCAGCAGCAAGATTCTGTAATAGTCGTAAGAAAAAAATACGTTCTTAATTTCCATTTGGATGAATGAGCAAGTTGATTTTTAAAAACATTAACATGGAATCTATCATATCATGCCACCAGCACAGTTACCTTACTGTCTCAGTCATAACTGAGGGGGTCACGTTCCTAGGTGTACCTTGATTATGGAAATGTTCATTTGTTATATTGTTAGTGTGGGGGACTGAACCCAGTACCTTATGTAAACTAAGCAGGTGCTCTACCACTGAGCTATATACCCTAAGCCTCTCCCCTGCTCCCTTTTTAAATTTTTGAGTCATGTCTTCCTAAGTTATTCAGGCTGATCCTGAACTTATTCTGCAATCCAGTCAGGTCTGGAACTTGCAATCCCCCTGCCTCAGGTTCTTTCACAGCTGAAACTACAGGCTTGGCAGACAGATGCTGTTTTGTATATTTAAAGAGATTTTCCTTTATTTATGTGTGTGTGCATGCACATACATCTCTTGAGACATGGACTAACACCTGCCAAGGGTGAGATGCCTCAGAGGGAGGGTGCCCACATCAGTGTCACCCAGTGGGTTCTCAGAGCTCATGTACTCTATTAGGGAAGTTCAGGGACCCATCAAGATCAACAAGAAACTCAAGAAGCCCAGAAATTCATGGAGTCTCCCATGACTCCCACCAAGTCCATTCATCCAAGGTTCTAATGAAAAGACTTCTGGATTAATCAAATGATTTTTGGTTGAACCAAAAGACAGCTGTAAAACCATAATTAGTGGCCGGGTCAAACTGTAGCAAAATGTGTGTCCATTTCAGCTATTAAACTGGTTTCCCTTTCTTAGATACAGTGTGAAACTCAAAAGTTAAAGATGAGTGGGAAAGAAAGTGTTAAAAGCGAAGGCATCAGTGAGGTACCTCAGGGCCAGCAGTCATGGATGGATGTGCTTTGCTTTAAGAACCCCAGGAGACCAGGGCCTAGATCTTAGTCTCTGGGCTGTCTTCTTAGAGCAGCGTCTCCCAACCTGAGCAGGAGTCTGCTCACGTGTTCACTGGGCACCCCCATAGGCAGGGAGACCCCCAAAAGAAATGTGGTCAAATAAGGTTTCTGGGCTGTGGGGATGGAGGCAACGAGCTTCCATCGAAATGCCCAAGGTCAGTAAAAGGTCAGCACACACCTACACACACAGCCCATTGGTAAAGCTACGACTATCAGAGACGTCTGCACTGGGAGGAGACTGAAATTCTCCAAGACCGGCACTCGAAAGGTCAGGAGTTATTATATCATGGAATAAACAACTTAGTGTATTTTCAGTTTTCATTTGTTTTAAAATGCATTCTGAACGACAAGCTTAAAAACATGAAAAAAATACTTACAATTACATCAAACTTGGAATAAATATCTACAACTTTTCCTAAAAATGAAAACATATGTTAGAAAATCAGTCGTTATAACTGGGCAACCACTGTGGATAAAAGTGCTGAGTAAAACAACTGGGCTTATTCAGAAGTGAACAGGAAATGGTATTTTGATGTAAACAGAAAACTGAGCCTACTTAAAGCTCTCATCTTCCTGTCTGATAACTATGGTGCATTCTCATTTTCCTAACTATGGGAGCTGCAGCCCCCCATTTGTTTCTCTGCTGTCCGCTCACTTCCCACTCATCCTGGCCCAGGAGCAGGGATGGCCTCACAGACCTGACTCATCCACCACAGGCAGTGCGGATATCCGTCTCTCCACAAAGATGTTCAAGGCTTTGATGATGGGAGTATCCGGGTGAATGAAGGCAATATTGTGGTACGTTCCTATTCCAAGCTCATCCAGGTTCTGCTTCATGAAGGCGGGCTTTGGCATATCAGACATCTGAGTAAGGAGAGACATGAGAATGTTCTAGAACCCTAGCATGCCCTTTCAGTGCGCATACATCCAGATCTGAATGAAAAACTATGTTCGACAAATTAAAGGCAAGTCTTTCCTAACAGTCAGCTTGGTGTCTCACTGTCATGAAAGAGTTATCCATCACAACTGTCTCTCTCAAACCAGCTGACAGCTCCACACGTTATCTTTGTACGAAAACCGACTCTAGGTATTCAGTTTCCCTTCTCTTCACAGGAAGAAGATGAATCTACAGGTCTGTCTGGGAAATTAAGACCTGAAAGCCAGCGCCGATCGAACCCTTTATTCTTAGGTGATCTATATTCAGCCCTGGGATCTGAAGTGACACCAAGTCACTTGTGTTTGCAGATCCTAGGCCTGACTAGCTGCGACTGACTGGCTCCCACTCCACTGACTGCACACTTCCCAGATGAATCCAATTTCTCACTATTAACAACAAAGAATAAGCCAGCTGAACAAAGTAGAAAGAACCTTTAAAAATTAACTTTCCCTTTCTGCCTATTTCAGAGGAGGAGGGATAAACTAGAAGAAAGTCTAGGACCAGGCCGGACTACAATAGAGTAAGGTCTATGGTTTCAAAGATCCACCTTTTATAAAGGGCAGAGTTGATGCCTTCTTCCTGGTGTACCTTATAATTATCAGGAAAAGATGAACAATTAGAAGAAACAAAATGTTCAAGTCAAAGAGTTCATCAATATTCAAATCATGAGACTCCTAGAAATTTAGAGAAAAAAAAAAAAAGAGAGAGAAAGACCTATTAGGTCACCTAATCCATCTCAACACAGAAACTCCCGCCTCACTGCCTACCTTTCACATGTCTGGGAGGGTATCACTACCCTTCCCCAGAATGATCCTGATAACCAGTAAAAACAGGGCCATGATGTCTCTTTATTTAAAATATGTATTTTTTTTATCTGAATACCTGGCTGAATATTCTGGCTGCAAGGTTCTATCTGCCATATTTGTCCAAATTAAGGCAACTCCATTCTTCTCTTCAGACTAGATGAGTGACATCATGAATAAACAGTACCAATGGACAGGGCTGCATCAGGACACCTCATGCAAAACTCCCAACATAGTGCCTGCCAGTGGCCAGCAGTCACATGTGGGCTCCAGGGGCTGAGTCACCCACCCCTCTGCCCAAACCCTTGGTTCCTATGTCTCTACAAGGAAGGCTCCCACACTCCCCACTGTCGGAACGATGGACAACACCCCTTGCTCGCTCTTCTTCGGTTGCCTAGAAAATGCCACAGGCATTTCAGCAAATTATTCTTCTCCCCATTTAATCAGGAAATTCGATTTGTCTCGGGATGCTCTATTAAACTATGTGAACAATTGGATCATCAACACGTGTCTCAGTCACTAAACAGTTGACACTTCTGTAAACCCCTGGCCCTGTAAGGCTGCATCCAGAACATCAACTTGGGCCCTTCTGTAGCCTTGTATGCTTAGTTGGTTCCTGATGGGAAGCTGCAGGCAGGATCCTGGAAAAGCCCCTTGGAAGTAGCTCATTTCCTTCCTTTAGAAAGATCACTTCAAATGGCCTTTCTGAACCATCAATGCCTCCGCTGCTCCTCCTGGCTGATGACTTCATCTCCATATTTACACAGGTGATGGGGGTGTAGATGAAAACCTCCCAGAACATTCCTATCCCAGGGAGCCTCCTCTAATCCTACTGGTCTCCGGGGCTGTGAACACAAACCACAGAAGTCCACTACGGTGGATCACTTGCTCACATCTGTCCTGCCTTGGGAAGCTCTGGCCACTGCAGTTGAGAATGAGGCAACCCCAGGGATGGTGTTTTTTCTGCTCATGTTTCTAAAACCATGACCTCAACAAACACACCACAAGCAACCTCTGCCCTAAATCCTGGCTCCCTCCATGGATGCCATCGTCCTTAGTGAGACTGATGTACAAACTGCTTAAGCTCCCACTGCACAAGCCTGACACAACAACCGCCCTCAGGGGGCATTGCCTGGTTTTATTATTTTAATACCAGGACTAAAAGATTTAGGAGCAGAAGCATTTGAGCTGGTGTCAGCTTGGAGAACACACAGTGCACACAGTAGTGAGTTGAGAAACTGAACTGTTGCGAAACGGAGACCTTGGAACTAAGTTTCTTCTACTGAGAGCAACAGGAGCCATTTACTTGGTGTAAGTGACAGTCAACGCAACTGCGTCTTTAGGGACTACTTACAAAAAGCTGGAGGAACTTGAGGATTCTTTTGTGGGTAAGTATATAAAGTGCATTCCCACTGATAGGGTCAATAACTGGCAATCTGTGGATTTTATTTTTGATCAACGAGTATACAGCATCGAAGAGGCTGCGGGAAAAGCCATTAGAGTCATTAGGAGGCTTTCAAGAAAAATCAGGAAACCTTTGGACCACCCCGGCTTTATATAGTTTTCTCCCTGCTTCTATAGTACCATAACAAGAGTCACGGTAGAGTTCCACAGGGGAGCTCTCCGCTCCTCTGCTGGAATAGCTCAGACTCAAGAGGGAACATGGATCTCCAGCAAGGCAGGTTTTTAATAGTGCGTCCAGGGATTTGTTTGAAAGAGGCAAGCCGAAAGCCTTCAGGGAGGCCAGAAGTGACCTCAGCACTGAGGCCGGGTGCCAGACTCCCAGGGCACCTGCCTACCCTGCCAGCCCACCTTGAGGAACTGCCTTGCCCTTCTGTGTCCTTTTTGTCTTCTGCCACCATTGCCAAGAAGCCTGTTGGGTGTACCTTCCCCATCCATCTGGAAATAAGGTAACAAAACCAAGTGTCTTCTCTCTCTAGAGCTCTTGGGTTTAAAGTGCCTCCTACTCTGTCCATCTTGTGTTGAGAGCTGGAGGCCGTGCCCAGGGCCTGCTCTACCACCAAGCTATGCCTGTGTGCCCAGGGCCTGCTCTACCACCAGGCTATGCATGTGTGCCCAGGGCCTCCTCTACCATGAGGCTGTGCTTTGCCCTTCCAGCTCCTTCAAGGCTGCCTCTGGTCTGAACTGAAATCACTGTGGGAGTTTTCACTGCTCTTCCCAGAATCCAGCCACTTCGTCTGAATGCTGGGGTCAAGAGTGAAGCCCTGAGGATCAATAACTATAGCAGGACTCCTCTAATGATGCTGCCACAGGTGAGCTGGGTATTCAAAACTAACCTGGATGACCAACCTCATAGCCAGTCATTTGGATTCACATGGTTGTTCCACCCCTCACTCTACCCCCCCCCCCCCCCCATCTCAGGTCTTGTTATGTTGTTCAGGCTAGCCTTGTGCTTGCTAGGCATATAGCCAGGTTGGCCTTAAAACTTGCAATCCTCTTATATCAGCCTTCCCCGAGGTGCAGGATTCCAACTATGCGCCTCCTCTGTGTCTGGCTTTGCTAGGATTTCCAACATCTCTCAACTTCTGCCATACTATTTGGATTAAGGAAGCTGGCCCTAAGTAGACTGGGGAATATGTCTGTCTACTTCTACTTATCCATCATGGCAATAAAATATTTAAATTGCACAGACTGTTTTCAAATGGGGGAGAAGAAGCTTCACGTTTACCTCGCATCTGGAGAGATATTCACCAAAGGCTTGAAGGTTTCTTGTAAGTACAACTCTGCATTTGTAGAAGGAAAACACACAGTCAGTTATAGACCTGCTGTGTGCAATGCTACTTTACATTCAAATAACCTCAGCTGACAGGAAATAACGAGACAAACCAGAAACCCAAATAAAAGATAATTTAATTTACCCCAAACTACTGTTACAGCCATGGTTATTTAAAGTGGCCTCAACTGTTTTCAGGACATTGTATTTGTAGAAAAATCAAACATGGGGGAGGGGGGAATCCCAATATGTCCATAGATGCAGGAAAAGCTTTGATGCAGAGCAACGGCAGCGGAGCCATTGGGTCCTATCAAGTTCACACTACCAAGAAATGAAATGCTTACAGAATCCCTTAGAGCAGATTTTCATAATCTGGGAGATAGTATCACTCTAATCAATGTTCATCAAATGATCTTGTATTTCACTAAATCTATGCTCAAACCCAGGGCATGTTGGGATTCTTGCCAGCATATACACATTTCTAAAGCAATCAACTGTACTTAGTCTGGTTTGCTGAGGTCTGTGTGCAGAAGGTATCTGAGAACATCCTGATATTGTCGTACCTTCAAACACCCTGTAGGTGGAAGTGGAAGTATACCTAAATCACGGCCTGCCTTGGTACTGACCATCATGTCACTGACAAACCATCTGGATGACATGCTGACTTAATTCATTTAGTCTGCCTTGATAAAGCCATGCTCAATAAAACATCCCTTGACAAGCTATCAAAATCATGTGAAATTAAAAGGGCCTGCAGAGGCCAGGAGCACTGCAGTTGAGGTTATGAAATCTCAGCTACCTTGGAGGTTGGTCATCTTGCCAAGCCCATGATGGGAAGAACAAAATCAGACTCCTAATGCCTAGCTTGAAAGTTTCCTGTGGTCGGTCCCTCCCTTTCTACTCACGCTAGGAATTTCACGCTATTCCTTGAGCACTGAGCCAGGGCTCTTACGCTCTGATCAGTGGGGTCCTCTGACTGTATCCCATGTTCTGCCCTACCTGCTATGAGTCTTCGAGATGACAACTTTCCCATAATGGAATAAAATTTTAAAATATGACCCCACTGTAGGCAGAAATCACAAAGGGTGAATTCTGGCATGGCAAACAGTTCTTTTGCGTGTATCAGTGTACTCTATCTGCGTGTGTGCATTATCTGTTTGTGTGTGTACGCCAGAGAGCACCTCAAGCGCTCTCTACCATGTTTTTTTGAGACAGTCTGCCACTAGCTCTGGCCTTGTCAATTCAATCAGGCTGGCTAAACAATGAGCCCCCAGAGACTTGCCTGTCACTGCATTTCCACTGTCACTTGCCTGTCACTGCATTTCCGGGACTAAGTGCAGCCTGCCATGCTTGGCTTCTTTACAAGGGTTCTGGGGACTCAGCTCAGTTCCCTGGGTTGCACAGCCTGCACTTTAGTCCCCATTCTGTCTCCCTAGCCTGAGTTCCCAAAATGATTATTATTATTTCATCTGAACCGTTCAGTCAGAACCTTTCTTGTCCCAGTTTTGCTGTATGGGTAGAAGAATAATTCAGCTTAACCAGACAGCTTGCTCTGCCCCACACTCGGGCCATGATGACCAATATCTGAGGGTGAGGCTCTGTGGTCAGCTCACTCGGGTCAACAGCTCCAGGCCTAGTGTAAGGCCACACGCATGTGGCTCATGCCAACATGGTCTATCGTAGAGGGACAGTGTGCACATTAGTATGGAAGTCCCTCGAAATGGAGAAGCAGCAAGCAGAGCATTGTAGCTGATAGGCTATAATTCGGTACAGGAAATGATCTGAGACAGTAAACCAGGCTTTCACGTAGCTAAAGAGTGCAAGACCTGGCAGAGCTTACCCCTCCATGTTTCAATCTTATGTTCCTCCAGTTCATAAATCTGTACCTGCAAGATAAGAAAACTCCGTATCTAGTCACCACTCACACGGGCAAACAGCTCCGTTCCTGTTAGACTGTTTGTAATTAGAAAATCAGGGGATACAAGAAGAATGTATTTCCAAGTACAAAAAAACCAGCTTTAGCCTCTTACGTACTTACATTCCATCGATTTGCCCCCTCTTTTTTTAATTTACTAAATGACCACAGAGATTCACTATATGATGTCTGCTGTCCTTTATAACATATAACACAGTATTTGAAATCTGGTAAGACGTACTTAATTTTTCTAAGTAAAATATTTTTTAGTTGAAAATTTGTTGTAAGCAGATGAAAGTAACAGGTTTTATGTGGCCCTTCTTGTTTAGTGCACATCATCTTAGCTACCCTTTCATCTGCAGCCCCTCCCCCCAAGCCTGTCTCCCTTCTTCCCACAAGCGGCCCTTCCTCCTGTGTTTTTTTTTTTTTTTTTGGAGACAGGGTTTCTCTGTGTAACCCTGGCTGTCCTGGAACACACTCTGTAGACCAGGCTGGCCTTGAACTCAGAAATCCGCCTGCTTCTGCCTCCCAAGTGCTAGGATTAAAGGCCTGCGCCACCACTGCCCAGCAAATATCTTCCTCCTGTTTTGATGGCACACACAGGCCTCTACCATCTGACTCCCCACTCCTACCCGAGGCCCCGCCCCCGAGGCCCCTCCCCCCTTCTCAGGCCACTTTCTACTTTCCTGTCCTACATATAAAGATCTTCCTCATGAAGAAACTCACTTTTGTATTTTATTTGGGGATTAGAGGCATGTACCACCCGGTGACAGTTTGATCAAACGATGGATCAAAAACATGACTGTAAGAACCTGTCCATGTTGTGGCCATCTCAGTCTGAGTAAAAACATTTTGCTGTGTTTATTCAGTGGGATCAACTGATTCCACACTTCTTAGAACAAGCTTCCCTGTTAAAAAATGCATATTAGCGGATAACTGACAACCGCTTAAGAACACACGGGAGTAACTTCGGCCTTTTAGATGCTCCACATAGTAGAACTAGTTAAATAAAACAGACAAGTGACCTCCTCACCACACAGACAAAACTAAAACCAAGCTGTGTTTAATACAGGGTAGACTGGGTTTTAGTTCAAATTACCCTTCTAGAACTGGCTCAGTGCCAGGGTGTCTGCCACCAATGGCATCCAAACAGTCTTTTCTATTAGCAAGAAAGAGTCAGAAATGAACTTCCTCAGTTTTGATCTGTATGTCCTCTTTCCTAGTTTCCTACAGTAGATATAAAACCACGAAGGAGGGGTTGGGGTGTAGCTCAGTGGTGGGGGACTGCCTAGCAAGCCCGATGCCCTGAGCTTCCCACCAGAACTGAAGTAAGGTAAATAAATCCTGGGTGGGTGATGAGTGACTATCAAACGCCACTCAGAACTAGAGGCGTGCAAAGATAAAGCCCTGTGGCCACTTTATCTCCAGGGTGGGGCCCTCAGGCGAACCACTAAGAGGAAGTGGGAGAGCAGCACCCTTCCTGGTCCCAGCAGACACCACTGCACACACAACTGCACACACCACCAAGCTGCTAGTCATGAAGCAGCAGGAACTTACCCTACGTCAGGGCAATAAGTTAGAAATGGTAATCCTGCAAGCCAGTAAAGCACTTTTCACGTTTTTTTTTGTTTTGTTTTTAAAACTTGTGCCTTCTCCAAGTTTCAAATAAATGATGTGAGGCTGAGCTCACGGGTTTCCTTGGGCTAGAAGTCTTCTACTGAACTTCCCTATGTATTACACACACTGGGAAAACCCATCCTGACCACATACACAGAGCGGTCCATGCCACTTACCATGGGTGATTTATAGTATCTGTGTAGTATATTTATGAAATCTGTAATTGTGAGCATTCCTGAAACAAAAGAATCAACGGTTAAAAACAAAACTAAGGAGTGGGGGCAACAGCTCAGTGGTTAAAGCACTTGCCACAGAAGTGTGAGGACAGGCGTCAGTGTGGTGGCTCACTTGCAATTCCAGCCTTAGATGGCAGAGACAAGGGATCTCCAAAATAAACTGGCTGGTTTACTAGGCATACTGGCAAACTCTGTGTTTGCTTGAGAGACCCTGCCACAAAGAGTAAAGTGAACAAGTGATGGAGGATGGCTCCTGATATTAATCTTTTTTTTTTCTCCTATTGAACAGAGATCCAGCTTTTTTATTACCCCTTCCAAGGTAAGCTTCAAGTGCACCTGATATTAATCTTGGGCCTCTACATGTACACATGCATATGTGAGTCCAAGCGCGCGCGCGCGCGCACACACACACACACACACACAACACACACCACGCACACACACATATACACATGCAAAAGTACACACACACAAACGACTACACACATGCAAATGTGCACACACATAAACAACTACACACACATAATCACACACACATGCAAATGTGCATACACACATACATAACTACACACACACACACACATATACACACACAAGTGCATACACACACGAGCATAGCACATATACACCTATGGAAAATAGACAGACAAAAAGGCATGCAGAAGGAAAGCTTCCAGCAGCAAACCTGCAACATTTACTAAAAAATCTTGTAAAATACAATCCAAAGATCTCAGGCTCAGTCCAGTGTATTAATGAAAGAGCATACATTTCATATACTAAAGTAGAAGTGCAAACTGAAATCTAACAGGCAGTATGGAATCTGAGTGTTTGGCAGCTTGAGAGCGAGCTAAGCCACAGTCATAAAGTACTGCAAAGACTTGCAGCTGCATGTGAGTAGTTTTACATGTTTCAGCAGCAGATGCTGAAATTCCCTAAGTGGGATGGAAGTGGGACTTCTGGGACACCTGGACCGATTCCTGAGAGACGTTTTGAACACAATGGGGTTAGCAAAGGATCACTGTTCATTGCAGGCCTACTATGTGCTAGAAACTAGAATTGTGAGGGTAAAAAAAAAAGGATGTTTTCTCTAACAGCACCGTTGGGCCTAGGTCACTGACTGGCCAAATGTGACTGGGTCTATACATCTTTTCCCCTTCCAGTGCCAGGGTCGGAGCCAGGGCCCCACATACCCTAAGTAAGCCCCAAACACTGAACAACACTCCTAGTTCTTGGCTATTACAGACAAGGCCTTTCTATAGCTTAGGCTGGAACTTGCAATCCTCCTGCCTCTACATTCCAAGTGCTTTGATTACAGGCATGTACTACCATATCCAGGGCTCACCAAGCGTTTCTGACAGCTTAATGATTCAGCAGACATTGATTACATTCACATTCTGATGTCTGCTGTCATTTACAAGGTGATGAGCAGAGCCAGCAAACAAGAGCAAGTGCCTTGAGCTCAGTCGACCACATCTGTGGTGATTTTGCTCTCTGAGCTGATAAGGACACAAAAGCTTCTTTGGTGTGCTCAGAAGCTGCTAAATTAAAGGAGCAACGCCCCCAACCCCCAACCCACTTGAAAAGCAAAGAAGACTGCAAGAAGCTTACAACATTGTCTTAAATTCACTAGTGGTTTGGTTTGTCCAGTATGCAAAAGCCAGAAAGTTCTTTCACTCAGAGAATGTCTATCAGGCTGAATATGCAGGAATGGAATCCTGGAGCCCTCTGCTCTGCAGAAAAGAAGGACCCTTCTAGATAGCCTTCCCCAGCCCCACTACTAACCTACAAAGCTCTGCTTTTTACTTTCCCACAGCGGTGCTGCACGGACTCCGTTGGCTACCAAGGCAAAGAAGGCCTTTTTGACCTGGAGAGGAACCAGAAACAAAACATCCTTTTAAATCCACATTTCAGGAGGAAAATACTCTCAACTAAGGTTTCAACAGAATTTTACCAGTGATTACTGATGATAAGTGGTTTAAGTTTGGTAGGTATCTTAGTCAGGGTTTGTATTCCTGCAAGAGAGGGTTTATTCAGCTTACATTTCCACATTGCTGCTCATCACCAAAGGAAGTCAGGACAGGAACTCACACAGGGCAGGAATGTGAAGGCAGGAGCTGATGCAGAGGCCATGGAGGAATGCTACTTACTGGCTTGCTTCCCCTGGCTTGCTCAGCTTGCTTTCTTATAGAACCCAGGACTACCAGCCCAGGGATGGTACCACCCACAACTAATTGAGAAAATGCCTTACAGCTGGATCTCATGGAGGCTGGATTTCCTCAAGGCTACACAGTACAGTACAATAGGCTACAAATAACATGAGTTAGCAAAATGTTTTTGTGTAGCCTACTTTGTGTATCTAGATGTGTCTAACCTTTGACATTGTAACATGACAATGTCATCTTTGGAAAGCTCCTCTAGAGCAGTGCTATCAAATTACAAAAAAAAAATCACAAAACCCCCAAACTGTTATTTTTCTTTTGAATGTATGTATATGTGTATCTGTGAGTGTGGGCACATGAGTGGAGGTCAGAGGACAACTTCAGGTATTGGTCCTTGTCTTCCACCTTGGTTTGGGACGGGGTGGTGGTGGTGGTGGTGGTGGTGGGGTCTTCTTTGTTGCTGGATGCTGCGTACACCAGGCTAACTGGCTGACAGGTTTCCAGACTATCTGTACCTTCCACCTCACTACGGGAGCAACAGATTACAGACACATGCTACCAAGGTCAGCTTTTTATGTGGGTCCTGGAGATTTGAACTCAGGTCCTCACATTTTTGGCAAATGGTTTGAGCAAGGAGACATCTCCAGTCCTCAAAAGACTTGAAGTAAGTTTATGATTTTGTGTACAGCCATGCTCAAAGCGGCATGTTCTGAGTTGCACATGGCCTACGGGCTGCAGGTTGGCCACACCTGGTAGAGGGAGAGGGGATTATATTTTTGAAACTGAAAGGTAGTTCACTTTACTTTTTTCTTTGCTGTAACTAAATATTCTTGTATATACAACTTTTCTATAATTAAAATCATACAAAATAAATAGCCTAAATTTTCTCATGTGTGATGGGTAATTCATACAAAACAGAGTTATAATGAATTATTTGTAATGATAATTGATTGCTATATTAAAAATCACAGCAAATAATGAATTCCCATCTCACAAAGATGAGAAAGACAGGCATACAGTTATAGTGGTATTTTACAGCATGCAGACAAACATGAGCTCTGGGGCTTGACTGCTTCAGAGTGCTAACACATGGCACACCCTTAGGAATACTGTCAGGTGTCACACTTGATTTATTACTAGCCAAAAGCTCAGGGCTGAAAACAATCCTCTAAACAGCACATGCAAACAAGGAAAACACTCTGAAATCATCAATAATTCAAGATTCAAGATATGCAAATGAAACATTAAAACATTATTCAGAGCTGCTGCAGTCATGTGGACCTGAGGATGGTCCTCAGGTGCCTATGTGGAAGGAAGGGAGGTCTTTTTTAAAATAGGGTCTCCCTGAGCAGCATAAGCTGGTCTGGAACTTGTGATCTTTCTGCCTCCATCTCTTCTAGGCTTTAGGATTCTGAGTAGTTCACCCCTCCTGGCTCAACTTTATCTTCTGTCTCTTTGCCTCCCACCACCATAGGTGACCAGGCCTCCTTTGTCACCTGTTCTCACCACAATGTACCATGGTTCTGCCCCAACTCCTGCCTCCAGGTTCCTGCCCCATGTGAGTTCCTGCCCTCACTGCTTTCAGTGATATATGGTGACTAGGGAACGGTAAGCATAATCAATCCACTGCTTCCTCCTAAGTTGTTTCTGGTCGCGGTGTTTTGTTGCAGCAGTAGTGACCCTGACTAAGACAGTGCTTAAACTTGTATTAAGAACCACAAACCCATCCTGCTATTTGTACCACAAAGGGGTGTCCCTTCTGGATTATTTTGGAAGCGGGATTCCTGTATGTGTGTGTGTGTGTTTGTGTGCACATGGATGTGCCGTGAATGCATGAGAGGCTCCATATGTTGCGGCAGGTCTACCCTCCTTTTCGTATCTTTGATATCATATCTGTTCTCCACAGCTCCTCCACCACAGACAGCCCAGTAATGTCTACCATCTCTTACTGTATCAGGATGTGATTCATCTGAGAAACCAGACTCTGTTTTGTTCAGGGAGAGAGACAACATTCCATAATCTCTAAATGATCTTCTAATCATACATCACTCTTTCTAGCTCCTGACCACTGTCCTTGGCAATGAAAGCAGCATCACAGCAGAAGGAATCTAGTTTCTCTGGCCACACCAGAGGGCCACTCACGTGCATCTTAGTTCCCATCTCAAATTAAAATGATAATGAATACTTCTTTTCTTGTTACCTTCTAGTTTTAAGATGACATGTATGGATGTATACATGTGTGTATATTTATTTAACTTTTTTTTTTGAGAGAGTCTTGCTTTGTAGCCCTGGGTGGCCAAGAACTCACTCATATAGACCAGGCTGGAATGGACTTGCAGCTCCTGCCTCTGTCTTCTAAGTGCTAGGATATAGCTTTGACCACCATATTCTGGAATCTTGGCCTTACTCTCAGCCTCTCGTGCCTGGCTTGGAACCCTGTGACAAGCTTTCTTGGGTGAACATAACACAGGCCACTCACTCTTAAGACAACTGCAGCTGGCCTTGCCACCTTCTTGCTGGGGACAGGATTTACCATGTCCTATAGCGGGAAACAGCTTACACACAGAATGAAATGTGACATCTCACTATCTTACGCCTGCAGAAACCTGAAAAGGATGTGTGGGAACAGGCCAAGAAGGAATTTAACACTCAGTCTGTGGGACAGATAGCTATAGGTGGACTTCTAGAAATTGCCCAATTACTGTTTTGCCTTTGCAGCTAGAAGAAGCTCTAGCTGTTAATGGATGCCTAAGCCCAGGGCATGTTAAGGCTGTGATGCTGCCACTCTTGCAGGACCATGAAGACAGGAACTCCGGCTGATTCCTCAAAGGCAGCCTGCATGTTCAGCCCCAAGGTCACACCTTCTTTGAGCTTTGGAAGAATGCATGTGCCTTAACTGGGGGCAGCCTCGCCACTATGCTCCATGGGCCAAGCACACAGCAGCAGACAGCGCCTGGTACAGCCTTGCTGGTTGTCATGGGAACAGTATTTCTGGGCAGCAGACAGCCAAGGCAGGAGCCAAGCCAAGGCAGGTGCAGGTACCCATCAAGGGCAACCAGGAAGCAGTGGGGATGGGAATGGTTTGCCCCCACAGGAATCTCCGATGGTAGCTAACTGGCTATTGTCCCAGGGATGAAACAGATCCAACCTTCTCATTTTATTTTAGCCATTTAACAAGAACGGTCATGGCCAAAAGCCTGACTTGAGCCATCAAATATGAGGATCCTGTCCTTCAGCTGTTTCCAGTGTGGGCCAGCTCACCTGGAGCACTGGTCCCTTTCACATACAGCGTTCTGTGCTTGGTGCCCTCCCCAAGGAACTTGCAGAGAGTGACACGAGGACCTGGACGTGCGTTTTAACCATAAAATGCCACTCCAGTTGTACTGGCTAGTTTTGTGTGTCAACTTGACACAAGCTGGAGTTATCACAGAGAAAGGAGCTTCAGTTGAGAAAATGCCTCCATGAGATCCAGCGGTAAGGCATTTTCTCAATTAGTGATCAAGGGCAGAGATCCCTGTGGGTGGTTCCATCTGTGGGCTGGAAGTCTTGGGTTCTATAAGAGAGCAAGCTGAGCAAGCCAGGGGAAGCAAGCCAGTAAGTTACATCCCTCCATGGCCTCTGCATCAGCTCCTGCTTCCTGACCTGCTTGAGTTCCAGTCCTGACTTCCTTTTGTGATGAACAGCAATGTGAAAATGTAAGCTCAATAAACTCTTTCCTCCCCAACTTGCATCTTGGTCATGATGTTTGTGCAGGAATAGAAACCCCGACTAAGACAAATTGGTACCAGCGTGGTGGGGTATTCCTGTGACAACCTGACCGTGTTTTGGGGAGGACTTTGGAACTTTGAGCTAGAAGATCCATTCAGTGTTAAGAGCTTTGTGGGATGTTGTGTAGGAGCTTGGAAGATAATGTTGAGAACAGTACAGAAGATGGAGGCCTGGCTTGTGAAATTTCAGAGGGAAGATTAAAGACTCTTATCAGGGCCATTGCTAGTTTGATTTAAGATTCTGTGGTTTTGGTTAGCTGGGGCTGAAGAAATCAGCTGTGATTAACAAGACACCAGAACTACTAAAGCAAAACCATTGCATTACTGGGACTATTGATGCTGGTTAGCTGGAGCTGGGAAATTGGCAGTGATGGGGAAGAGACTAGCATCTTTGAGGTGAAATCTTCTGAGAAGTGTTTTCTGAGAGCACAGAGGCTACATTCCAGAGATAGCCAGGGTTGTACCTTGTGATGTGGCTGGACTTGGTAATGTGTAAGAGTCACCCAGGTGGTACTGGTTTTGAAGGCATGAAGAAGTCATGAAGAGCAGCTGAGGCCTGGGCACTGTGAGAGGCCACAGAAGGCCTTTGGTGAAGGTGCAGCCTCAGTTGCAATTCCAGGACTGAAGGAATCATGCAAAGGAGTTGAGGATCGGTACTGCAAGAGGCTGCTGAAGGTCACTGGTGAAGGTGCAGTCTCAATTGCAATTGATGGCCCAGGACTGAAGGGGTCATGCAAAGGAGATGAGGCTTGGCACCATGAAGAGAGCCTATGAGAGGCTATTGGTGAAGCCTAGTTACAGCAGAAGACAGCAGTGTTTTGGAGATGCCAGTACCATGAGATGACCACCAAGAATAGCAGCAGCAGTGGAGTACAGGTATCTGGAGTCTAGAAGACAAGGTGCGTGCTACAAAGGGCAGAGCTGGAGAAGTGACTCAAGCCCTTGGAGGAATCCAGAAGACTGTGAGTGGATCCCAGACATTGGATGGCTGGAGTTTGATTTTGCTTTTGATTGTGACTGTGGCCTGATATTTTTTTCCCTCTTGAAGAAAGAAGGTATTTTAGTGAAACCCACAGTTAAGAGACTTTGAATTTTTAAAAGACCTTGAATTTTAAGAGATTGGATGTTTAAAAGGGACTGAAATGTTAATATGTAAAAATTTGCAAAGACTGTGGGACTTTTAAAGTTATTTAGATCTTGGGGATGAATAAGAAAGTAAGGGTCGAGGCTTAATGGTGATGTGTTTGTGTGTCAAGTTGACAAGGGTCAATTGTACTGGCTAGTTTTGTGTGTCAACTTGACACAAGCTGGAGTTATCACAGAGAAAGGAGCTTCAGCTGAGAAAATGCCTCCATGAGATCCAGCGGTAAGACATTTTCTCAATTAGTGATCAAGGGCAGAGGGTCCCTTGTGGGTGGTACCATCTGTGGGCTGGTAGTCTTGGGTTCTATAAGAAAGCAGTCTGAGCAAGCCAGGAAAAGCAAGCCAGTAAGTTACATCCCTCCATGTCCTCTGCATCAGCTTCTGCTTCCTGACCTGCTTGAGTTCCAGTCCTGACTTCCTTTGGTGATGAATGGCAGCACGGAAGTGTAACCTGAATAAACCCTTTCCTCCCCAACTGGCATCTTGGTCATGATGTTTGTGCAGGAATAGAAATCCTGATTTAAGACACCAGTCCTGTAGTCGGGGCAGGGTTCTGGTAACAGGCAATCGGTGGCAAGTCAGCTTGAGCTTGAATCGCTAAACACAGAGCTGAGCTGCAGGCTCAGGTGTGGCTGTCTCCTCTGGTCCTGAGGATGCTCCTAACACCCTAGGGAGCTCTCCAGGGCTTGCTGACTTCAGGATGTGAGATGCTTGCTATAGGAGGAGCTGAACAGGAAGCTTCTGGAATTTCTCGCTACCAGGTTAGCATCCCCAGGGGATGGCTGAGTTTGATGATACTATTTGCCACCACCCGACTCGGAGGTTGCAGGTACACATTTATGTGTGCTACTGTGACACTTGTACTGAGAGCCTGTAAAAGAGATTTTCACCAGGATTTTAGCCTGTGTAGCAAGCCCGGCTACTCTTCTGCTGGGCCTATGACACAGCAAGGTCAGTGCTTAGACAGCTGCACAAAGCGTCCATCAGTAAAAAATCCACAGCAGAAAAACATCCCAACATAATCGTGCCTTCCTCTAAGACAAATATTTCCATTTGGGAAGTTATTCCTGGCTCATTGCTGGACCCAGCAAAGACTTAACAGCTAATCATGCAGCTCCTGTCAGCTGAGCTAGCTATGGTGTGCGTGGTGGCACTCAACTGTTAGTTGACACAGTGTCTTCCTCTGGCAGGAACTTGGGCAGGTGGTGACAGTTGGCCTGTGGACTTTTCATGATGGCATGGTACTCCCTGTGTGATGGTGATAATCCCTAGTGGACATTATTTCATACTGTCTGTTGATTTCCGCTTCCTCAGGTCTGAGAGATGGCATGGGGGAGACTTAAGAGCCTTCAGTTAGTGACAACTTAGGGGTTTTGTGGGTGGTTGGGTTGATCTCTCAAGACCCAAGTTGAAAAGCCTGTTACTGGTGATACTCTACTCTGTTCCTGCTGGCCAGAGCTGAGCTAGTGTGGTCATTACACACGCTGGTCTACAACCCCCTTTAAAAACCAAGCTGAACCGAACCGAACTGAACCAAACATCATTTCTCAGTAAACGTCTTTCTTTCTCCTCTTCTCTCAAGTAGCCCAAGCTGGCCTCTAATTTACCATGTAGCTGAGGATAGCCTTGAGCTCTTAATCCTCCTGCCTCTGTGTCACAAGTGCTGGGATTGCAGGCATGTACTGCTACACCTTGCTGTCTTCTCTTTTTTTTTTTTCTTTTGAGACATGGTTTCTCTGTGTAACCCTGGCTATCCTGGAACTTGCTCTGTAGACAATGCTCAGAGATCAAACTCGGAGATCTGCCTGCCTCTGCCTCCCAAGAGATGGGACTAAAGCTGTGCCCTGGCTTCTTCTTAATGACCACATTACTGTGTTCTGTGACATTCCATTGCAGAAGTCTCTGGGTACAGATCTCAAGGCTGTCCATATTATGGTATCCTGTGATGTGTCCACTGCTAAGCCAATCACTGCACAGGCTCTGGGTACAG
>JADRCH010000093.1:4938333-5019393 GCA_019843965.1 Rhynchomys soricoides | reverse complement strand
TGATGTGTCCACTGCTAAGCCAATCACTGCACAGGCTCTGGGTACAGGCCTCCAGGCTGTTCTGCCTCTTTGGTCCCTGCCTGCTGTTCTCTTAGCTGTCAGGGGTGTGCCCAGGAGCATGGAGGCAGTTAGTCTTCAAAGCTTCAAGCACTTCTTTCCCTCTGCTCTGCCCAATGCCAACATGCCCTGTCTCCTTGTGCATAAATCAGCCCCTCTAAGCTCAGGCTCACGGGATGCATGATTCTGGGATGGGACATCCACATGGCTTTCATTAACTGTACAAGTGACAGGACATGGTTGACCTTTTGGCAACCAGAAAACACTGAATTCTTCACACATTACTCAGCCTGGCTAAATTCTTAATTCCAAAGAGAGTCAACCCCAGGGCAAAATAAAATCTAGATAAACGGCGGATTGGTACTTGTGGCTGTTTACTTAAATGTGAAGGGTCAAGAGCGGCCCTTCTTCTGAGAGGAAGACTGGGGTAGGCGGGAGGCAGGGTGAGGGTGTAGTTTATTTTGGGGACTTAGAATGTCTGGTTATTTACTGAAACTGGTAGCAACTGCTGTAGAGACATTTAAAATGATTTTCTAAGATCCACCTTCCCTATGGTAACCATGTATTTGTTCTCTGTAAGGATCAGAGAATCTTACAGGCTTAACAGGACCCTCAGGGTTCCCTAAGGGCACCCTGAGGATCACCTGAGGATTCCAAGGATCACCAGAGAGCACCCTGAGGATCACCTGAAGGTTCCCTGGTTCAGTGAGAATCTGCTAGCTCACAGGTCTTAAAGCTCATTTACAAAATCAACTGTATTTCCATAAATTTACAAAAAAACAGTCGGAAATGCAATTAAGCAAAAGCAAAAACCACTTTTGTCTTCCTGTTGGACTCTTGTGCAGGGACAAAGGCAGGAAGAAGGGCTCCAAAGACCTGGTGTTTCCTCTAAAATGTAACCTGTGGAACAAAGGCAGTGGTGGGAGGTAACGGGTAACAGCAGCTGGGAGAGCTGGAGGAGCCTGGGAGGCCTCAGCTCTGCACACAGAACAATGAGGATGGGGTGAATTTCTCTGGTGCCCAGAGTTCCACTGGGGCTTAGGGTGAGGCTGCCCCCCACAGGCTATTGTTGAAATCACACCCTTGCTGGCTTCTGGGACCCTGTCTCTCTTTCCCTAGCTTTGGGGTCCCCACCCACTCCCAGAATACACCTTCACAAGCCATTTGCCCACAAGTTCTTGGCTTAGTATCTACTTATTGGAACGCAAGTGAAGGCAATCTTATCTGGTGATGTGGCATGTCTATGTGCATTCATTTTTGTGCATATAGATCTTATAAGCTGGATATAACTTGATTATTACACCAAACATGTAGTTTAGAACTTTCTCAGGCAATTATAAGTCATATTGATAAAAAAAACTCCATAAATACAATTTTAATAGCAAAATGATCAAGTTCAAATTTTCTGGTTGGGAAAAGAAAAAAACAAGTTCTTTTTAAAGAAATTATCTAGCTCAACATTTTTCCTAATATTAATCATATATTTACCGACTAACCAAGAGAGACAATAAGGCCCCAGTGAGGGAGGCTGGCAGTTTGGTACACGTAGGCTTAGGTGCCAACCCAAGCAGACAGACCTGGGTTCAAGTTCCACACCTTACCATACTAGCTGGAGGATGAGAAGTCTGTGGATTAAGCTTTGATTTGTGTTAAACTAGAATCCAGTATCTGTGTTGTAGAATTCACTCAGTAATAGTGAAGTCCTTATGAGGTTACCATGGGGATGTAGACAAAACCTCAGCCCAGGCCTGATTCACGGAAGAGCTCAGGAAAGGCCTACTGCCATTGCTGGATTGAACCACCATGCAAACAGCCACCCGAAACAGGCTATCAGAAGCTAGGTATACTCACTTGCAACGTAGTGTCGAAGACAACAAGTTTTGAACTGGTTGGAACAATGTCATAACACTTGTGTGACCTCATGAATCGCATATAAACGCCACTTTCTGAGTCTTCTGCTAAAAAGAAAAGGCAATGGATTACAATAAGCTGCTCTCACCTCAGTGGACGGAAACTGCGGTCCAAAGGCCCACTGCTAACTTAATGGGAAGAGGGTAGCCATTCCTGCTAATACAGGGTTGTTCTGTAAAATCCTAGCTGGCATATTAGGATGGGAGGTGGAGGTGTGGGAGAAAGGCCTACAAATTGAAAAGGGCCCTCCCCCCTCCCCGAAGACTATTTGCTTATGATATCCTAGACTACCAAATGCCTGTGGACAGGCAGGAAGTCTCAACACCTTCCTCTGAAGGCACTAGGTCTATTTTCCTTATTAACTTTCACTTTCCATCTTGTTAACACTGATTCTAGCTTTACTTTCATTCTAAACTCTATTTTCCTTCCTGGGCAGTTTCTTTGAATGATCAGACTCTTACTCAAGTAATTAATTTGTTCAGCTCACAAACACCTACTGCATATGGCTTAGGGTAGGTCCTTCACAAAGCTGACTCTTAAGACCAAGGGGTGAGTGAGACAAGAGAACTGAGAAAAAACAAAAACAAAAAAAAATCTAAGGCTGCCCCCATGAGCAGGTTACAGTAACCGAGGGCAAAGGAGTACAGGAGGATGCTCTCACATCTTGGGTACAGAACTGTCTTCCAGCAGGAGATAGCATCCCTGCCCTCTGGGGTCAGGGGTTATTTCTGGGGGTTACCTGTAGTTTTTCTGCCCTGAAGCATAACTACCTATGGGCAGAGATGGTGGAATAGGAGAACAAGGGTTAGACAAACCCCCTGCCATTTGTGCCCCACAGCTCCCAGTGAGTCAGGGGCAGAGGCTGTGACACTTCACAGGGAACAATACAGACTGTGACTGCAGTCCTCACACTATCAAGTACACTTCGAGGACAAGGTGTCGCTTATGAGGGCTGGGAAGCTCAGTGCCTGGATAAGTGGGTGAAACTGAAGTGGGTGTGCTGCTATCTTTTCTTGAAATATTTATCTACCAGAGAAACGGGGTCCTGCCCAGAAAGAACAGCAACTCTGAAAGTGGTGGAATAGAAGCCAGGGAGATTCTGATCCAATCCCACTATCACTGTTAGTACTGGGTTCTTCATAAGCTCTTCTGTGGGCAACATCAGTTCAGTTTACTACATCTATCCAGAACCCTAGTTACCATTTGCTTGCTAAATCAGAATTCAGATGAATGAAATCAAGACAGACACTTAGCAACAATAAAATGTAACCCCAAGTACAAATTACAAGACATTCTGATTTAACTAGAATCAAGCCTTTTGGGCTAGAGTGTAAATCAGGAATGCAGTGTTTGTTTCCTATGCATTTGAGTGCCAGTATCCCCACCAGAGCCAAGCAGACAAAAGCAGGCTTTTCATAAGAACTGTGCACACTGTAGATGTCTGTATTTCTCTCAATATCTAAAATAAAAATCTGAAAAACCTATGTAGCAGGATTATTCAAACTTGAGCTTTTAAAAAAATATGTAAATTTTGTGTTAAACATACTTTGAGTGTAACCGTCTTAATTCCTCTTGATTAAAAATATTTATGTGTATGTGTGTCTATATTGAGTGTATGCCACACAAGTGCAAGTACCTACAGAAGCCAGAAGAAGGCATCAGATCTCCTAGAATTGGATACAAGCAGTTGTGAGCTACCCAATGTGGACACTAGTGCCTGAACTGGGGTCCTCTGGAAGAGCAGTAAGCACTCCTAACCACTGAGCCAGGCTGGTCTGCCTGCCTGCCATCCTTCCTTCCTTCCTTCCTTCCTTCCTTCCTTCCTTCCTTCCTTCCTTTCAGTTAATCCTCTGTAGAAATGCTCACACAGACACACTCAGAGGTGTGCTTCATTAATTTAGGTGCTTCATGGCCAGTGAAGTTGACAAGATTAACAGTCATAGCCTGTGAGGTGGTTCAACAGGCAGGGATTTTACACCAAAGCCCAATGATCTGAGTTTAATGCCTGGGACCCACATAAAGGCAGAAGAAGAGAACCAAGCGCATATATGCAAACGTCACACGATCCCACCCTACCTCATGCACACACAATAAATAAAACTTACACTAAGATGAATCATCCCAAGTCCACTTCTTCTTGACAACTAAACACCCCTCTGGAGAAAGAATCTTTTGCGCAATGTATAGAAGCATCATCAGCTGTCAATAAAATGCTGTGGGCCAATTAGCTTACATAGGAAACAGGGAGGTGGAAGCTCTGATACAGAGAGGACTTCTAGGATTTCTGGGACTGTCCCTAAGGAAGACAGTCACATGAAACTGAAGGAGAGGTGACCAGACATATGGCATGACTTAGACCAATTTAAATGGGATAACTGAGTTATGAGCTAGCAGAAATGAGCCAAAGCTATCGGCCTACACATTTATTCATGTATAAGAAGTCTCGGAATCTTTGGATTTCCGGGAATTTGGGGGCACAGGTGGAAAAGCCACAGTCACACCCTTCCTAGAACCGTAACATCCCACCCATGACCTCTAAAAGGCTCAAATTAACTGCTTAAAAGTCCACGCCCAGTCTCTTCCCAGACTCAAGGCACACTCAACTATGGGTACCTGTAAACTGCAAGGTAGCTTGAACCACATTCCTTGAACCAACCTTTGAGAATATTTCTTCTGGGCAGACTGAAAGTCACTCAGAATTATCTGCTCTGGTTTTGCTCAAATTTTGATTATAAATTTGGATAAAAGCATCGAGCAATCCCTGTGCCACAGATGAACATGTAACACGAATGGTCTTGAATCCAGTTCTGACTGGCATTCTGGCACCTTCTAAGCACCTAGCACAATAGCTTGTTAAGCCCCAGAGTTTCCCAGCCTGCATCACCAATATTTACATATTTCCTACATCTCTGTCCCAATGCCTATGAACCACAGAGTCAGGAACAGTGAACAACAAACCAGCTTCTCTGGTGCTGATCTTCAACATTGCCTACTTAAATTTATGTGAATGTGTGTGTGTACAGGTGCAGTGTCTTTGGGTGGTAGAAGAGGGCGTTGAATCCATTGCAGCTGAAGTTACAGGTAGTTGTGTGTGGCCTTGTTGTGTGGGTGCAGGGGACTGAGCCAGGGTCCTCCAGAAGAGCAGCCAGAGCTCATTACTTCCAAGGCAACTCTCCAGTCTCATGTACTGAACAGAAATAACTGAAGGGCCAAGTATGCATTCTGGCTCAGTTTTGGAGATTATGGTCCATGTAAGGCTGCTGTGTGTTTTGTGATGCCTTGCACAAGTACCAAGTATAGCACTTTAACTCCCAGCATGCAGAGAGTAAAGCAAGCCTGTGCGGCGCCACAGCATACAGGGTGAAACTTTCTCCTCAGTTAAATCTCTCTGGAAATGACCTCAGACAAACATGGATTGCTTTACTAATCTCCTAGGTGTCTCCTCAGTCATAGGAGTAGACAGTGGAGATTAATCATCCAGCTGCTCCAGCATACCTGTCACCATAATAAACCAACCATGACCCAGGATTATTAGTTTTTACTTATTGGGAGTCCTCGTCAGTTTTAACTGTCCATTTGACACAGCCTAGAGTCACCTGACAGGAAAGCCTCAGTTAGGAACTGCCTAGCCAGACTGGCCTATGGATAGTCTGAAAAAGGTTGTCTTGATAATAGATACAGGAGGACCACATCCACTATGGGTGGCACCATCTCTTGGGCTACATAAAAAAAATCTAGCTGAGCATGAGCCTTGATTGCACCAGGAGGCAGTTTTCCTCCACGGCTTCTGTTTTAAGTTTCTCTCCTGACTTTCCTCAATGGTGGATTGTGGTCTGGAAGTGCAAGGCAAATAAACCCTTTAAAGTCTCCCCATGCTGATTTGGTCATGGTGTTTGTCACAGAAACAGAAAGGAAAGAAGAACATTAGAATTTCTGTATTTTTTCCCCCATGCATTTTTTCTTGTTTAGGAGTCCAGCTATGACAGCCCATAATCACCATGCCTGCTTGCGTTCCTCTACTTGGAATTCCCTTCTGCTTGACGACCTTGATAGTTCGAAGGACAACCTTGACTTGGTGTTTTTCCTCATCTCACATCAAGGACACAATGGTGATATTGCTGACTCATCACTCTTGTCACCTGGCTGAGGATGTCCTCCTCGGGGTCTTTATTCCTCTTTCTGTGTTGTGGTCTCCTGAGCCCACACTCAGTAGGTGAGGAGTTGGGTTCCATCTTCCTCAGGGCAGAGCATCTATGTAATTTGGCATAAGTCTCTTGGGGACAGTTGTTCATGTGTGTTCACGTATGAATGTGCCATCATCCATCTGGACTCATAGGTATCTGTTTTCTCCCAGGTTGTAACTGTCATATGTAGTGTTGCTCACAGGCTGGCTTTAGCCACTCAGACACACACTCTCTGTTCATACACCTGTGTGAGCCATGGTGCTCAAGTCTGGCCCCACACAACCCTGAGTTTGCTGTGGTTCCACCTGCCTGACTCAGGACTGCCCTTCCACTGCAGCCTCTAGTCACCCTGGTCGAGAATGAGACTCTGTGAGAACTCTTTGCTTCCTGGATCAAAAGCAGATGTGAGGAGTCTGACTCCCCCTGAAAAGACATCTTATGTAGCCGCTGGGTCACAGGGAGCCATGTTCCCTACTGTTAACATCTTTTATTAGTACGGTCCACTCTGCTCAGATTTCCTTCGTTTCAGTCATGTCCTGTTGCTGTCACAGGCTCTTACCTAGGATTCCACACTGCACTGAGGTGCCTCTGGCTGTGATACCTTGGGGCCTTTGGAGTATGCCTCACAACTAGGGTAAGTTTGAAGCTTTCTCATGAGTAGACTGACTGTTGAGGAAGATCTATAATGTTTTTAAAAATGAAAGAAAAAAAAAAGACTAAATTAAGCAAAATGGTAAACAGGTAAGAGCAACGCTGACTGCCCAGTGATGAGGATGGAGGACAGACCACCACCGATACAGAGCACAACCACAAGTCAGGCATACTCCACTTTCTGATCTACAGAGGAGATACTTCCTTCATTAATATCATTGTTAAATCCAAAATTGTATTTGAAAGCAGAGAAAAATAGGTAATTTGGGGTTAAAGAGAAAAAGCAAAAACAAAAACAACCTAACGCAGCCCAAACAAAGAACCCACCCCACCCAAGGCAGCTTGTTCAGAGAGACAAAGAAGTCTAGACTTCTGCCCTTCTGGGTCTGAGCCCCAAGGTCTCTCCCTCCGGGGAACAACACTGCCATTTTCACCTCTGCATCTTGTACGTCACTGCTAGGGGCACTCTGACTGGTCCTTGAGGACTTAGTCCACCAGGTGGAGAGAGGTTACCTACTCTCTGAACTGTGTGTTAGCCCAGGAAGCTTTGGCCGTCCAAGGGAGCTGCCAAAAAGCAGACCAGAAGGCAGCAAGCTCTCTATAGTGTGGTGCAAAATAAAGGTCTGCAAGATATAACATCTAAGCTTAAATAAAAGCCATGGTAAACACTAAATGGGAATACATGCAAATGAGATTTCTCTTTCTAACACTGGATTTGATGACCTAACAACATGGACTCAATGATGTGATGTCCTGCCCCATCTAGCCCCATGCAGTCAGAGTGGACTCAATTTCATTCAAGTTTCAGGAGTCTAGCTGGAACCTGTCTGTCTGCCCATCTGTGATGCCCCCTACCCCACAAATGAGTTGGAATCATACTAGAATATCCTCAAAGGAAACATGGACTCCAGGAAGTTGACTTTGGGAATGTGTTTCCAAGAAGTTCCACTGTGCCTTTGCACATACTGGGCGCTCTTGTTCGTGGTCTACTGGATCTTTTCAGTAGTGGTCTGAACAGTGACACCCTGCTCCCAGAATGGCCACTTAAAACATCTGGATGCAAATGTTTTGTAGTCAGGGAGTTTCAGATGTCAGACCCTTACACAAGACAAGGAGCTTGGGACCAGATAGATCATCCTAGACTCAGGAAAATGGCATGTCTTCGTAAAAGAGAGATGGGTCAAAAGAGATCCAGAGAGGAACGTGGAGGCAGTGCTGGACACCAAGGACTGTCAGCAATCAGCAGAAGCACAGAGAGGGGGTGTGGGGGTGGGGGAACAGAAAAAGACAAGGGTGGCACAGACAAAGAGCTAGACAGGGAAGGGTGTACCTGGGAAAAATTCTCTTCCAGCCTCTAGGTCTGCTGATAACTTACATCAGACATGTTGCCTTCAAAACTGTGGGAGAATAAATTTCTGTTGTTCACTAAAGATTGGTTACAGAGGCCTCAGGACACTAACATACCATCAAAGATCAGTTCAAAGAGCACTTCCCCCCGAAACATCCTGCAATGGACTAAATTGCTGCCGTTCTGACATGTCCACTGGTGCTTTATGAGCAGGTGCCTGGGAGCCCTCCCAAACCCACTGCATTTATAGGCCTGGGTCTTCCTAAGCCTGGAGCATGGCTCACTCTTCTTTACATCTGGTACTCAGCGAGTTCCTGTACCTGTTGGATACAAGTCACCACTGGCCACTGAAAACACACAGATCACGTGTGACAGGGGCAAAGGGAGATCTGGTCCTCTGCCCATTCTGTCAGGCACAGGCAAAAGCTTCCAGCACCACAAAGGGAAGGCTGGGCTCCTACACCTTGTCCTGACCTCCACACAAGCACTGTGGCGATCCTGCCATAAGGATCGATGGGGAAGCTAGACATAACGAGAAGTAAATACACTTTCTTCTCAGTATATGCCTTTAGAAAATTAGGTTATTAGAGAGAGAGAGAGACTGGGGGGGAGGGTATCACTGAAATAATGACCATATGGAAATAGCCCTGTGATTTTTCTAAAAAAACATGCCTGTGTTCTAAAGCTTAGTAAGTTGTAAGTATACTTTATACCGAAGCTACTTTCTAACTCTGGCAGGGAACATGGAATTAAGATTGCAGAAATAATTTAAGATGTTTATCCTTCCTATCTTCCTATCTATCTACTTATGTCTCTATCTATCTATCTATCTATCTATCATCTATCTATCTACCTACTTATGGATCTATCTATCTATCTATGGCTCTATCTATCTATCTATCTATCTACTTATGGATCTATCTATCTATCTATCTATCTACTTATGGCTCTGTTTATCTATCTATCTATCTATCTATCTATCTATCTATCTATGGTTCTGTTTATCTGCCTCACTGCCTTGACATGGAGTATCTTACTGAACACAAAGCTCACCATTACAGCTAAGCTAGATCTGCCTGTCTCCACCTGCTAGTCTGGGGTTACAAGCAAGTACAGTCATGCCTGGCCTGTTGTGGGGATGCTTGGGATTTGAACTCAGGCCCTCATGTTTGGACCCTCCTACCTACTGAGTCATCTCATCAGCAAACTATATATTCTATATAATCTACAAATTCTGAATACAGCTTACTAGACAAGTCCAAGTCCCAGTGGCACTCACTGTATCATAAATTATTAATATTTTCCCCAAACCCACTTCCACGAACTTTAATTTAGAAAGAAACTGTAAAAATGTGTACACTGCTTCATCTTTTTGGTCTCAATAATATGAAGATGAAGAGGACAGTCCTGTGTCAGTCAAGCAGAGGCACGAAGAGATGATCAGAACAGCAGACACCAGAAGGAGGGCTAACGGGATAATGGCTTCCTAGTGAGCGTTAATCAAACTTAAATGCAGGACTGTCGATCGATGAGACTTGACTCAGAAATGGGCTCCAGCATGTCTTGTGTTGGAGATAATGCCTACTGATTAATTCACTACAGTGATGTGTAACTCTGCAGTGGACAGGATCTAGAATGTCATAGTAGACAAACATCTGGGCATGTCAACAGGGATTGGCAATATCAGGTTAACTGAGGAGGGAGCACCCACCCTGCATGTGGGCAGAAGCAGTCCACAGGCTGGGAGGACAGAGGGAAGCAAGCACTAGCAGTCAGCCCTCTCTGATCCTGACCCAGGATGCGACATGATCATCCTTCTCACTCCTACCGCCACAATGGACTGTGTCCCCTTAAACTATGAACCCTGTAAATCTTTCATTTAATTTGCTTCTGTCACGGCGTCAAGAAAATAATGAATACAACTAATAACCACCAACTGGGCAGCACCATCAGGCACTGTTGGTCTCAGTCCGAGAGCGGCCAGCCATGAGCGAGGCTGTGGTTCCAGGAAGCCTGTGCTGGCTGCCCTATCACTCTTGGGAACAGGCAGAGTGACTGTTAAATGGGGAAATAAAAGATGGTCTAAGGCCACACGTGGCCTCCCCTCTGTAAGCTCCTCCAGGTCTCCTCAGACACAGACCACAGGAGGGGTGAAGTGCTAGGAGGCACACGTTGCTGTCCGGTCTCCCTTCCTGGACAGGACCCACGGGTGTGATTATCCCAGCCTCACCCTTGAACAAAGTGCCAGTCAGAGGGATGGCTGCTCACACCCTATCTGTGGAAGCCTTAGTGCGCACTGTATCACTGTTTCTGTTGCTGTTTGTTCTTTGCTTTTTTTCAACTCAGTTCTCAGCATGGCCATAGACACCTCTAGGAACTGATCACTGTCAGCACTGGGGAGGGAACCCAGAGCCTAAAAGGAGTGCTCTCTAACTGAGCCACACCAGCCCTGACATCCTCTGCTTTTATCCTTAAGAGGGAAGAGGGAGTTGAGAAGAGGGTGTCTAGAGGTGGAGGCCACACTGTGACAGAAAGTGAGGTCAGAGTCGGGGGAGGGACAGGGTGAGGAGGAAATCTAGAGACTCAATTGGTTCCAAGTCTTGAGGATGGGAAAGGTTTCCTGCAGTATCTTCCACAATAATTTACATTTGCTGCCAGACATTACTATTTGAAACAGCAATGAGAAGCATGAAGATGTTTCCAAGAATAACAACAGCACAGAGTAGCTAAATACCACGATGAAGTAACAACCCTGACACACAGTAACCAGTACTGTGGCTACTCTGTTCTCAGCAGCAGCTGCATTAACCCTTAAGCTGAGACTAAGTCCATAAGGAAAGTAACTACCTCATTCCTTAGATGAAGACACTGAGGCCCGAGGGCTCAAATAACTTTCAACAGAGTAATAAGACGCTATTAGTGAGAAGCCAGCTTTTCTGACATTCTAGATGGGACCAGGGCATGGTGACTGAGTATGGGTGGGATCAATTTAACATTACACAGAGATTCAAGGCAGAAAGCAGAATAGAAAATCAAAGTGTATATGCCTGTAGGTCTTGCAGTATGGGGCGAGGGAAGAAAGGACCTCATGTGGGCCCCACAATTAAAAGGAATAAAGAGCAGGTATCTGTGGGGGAAGCCCATTGAGAACAGGAGTTCCAGTTTCCTCCCAGCCATGGCATGTACATCCCTAGGGGGATGTTTGGTAAAACCTGAGATGCTTCTGCTGCAGGTTGGGATACAGCTTGCAGGCTCTCCTGGCATCTGGTGAGTAGAGGCTGTGTGTGCAGTATTAGTCCAAAATGTCAGTAGAGGCCAAACTGAGAAGCCCTGCAGCAGCCTGGCTGGCTTTTTTCTGCTCTTTTATCTGACTACCTGTTTCTCCCAGGTCCTGTCCACCACCACTCCTCTATGGGAGTGGAGGCATGCTGGGGGTCAGGCTGTCATAGAGCAAGGGAGGATCAGTGCAGTGATGGCCAGTGCCTCTTACAAATTTGTCTAACGTGCTTAGATAGAATCATGATTTTTTTTTTCGTCTAAGCTTGGGTAATCTTAGAAAAGAAAACTCAACTGAGAAAATGCCCCTATCAGACTGGTCTGTAGGCAAGTCTGTAGGGCATTTTCTTGATTAATGTTTTAATGTGGAGAGGTCAGCCCCTGTGGGAGGTGCTTCCCCTGGGCAGGTGGTTCTTAGCTGTGTAAGAGAGCAGGCTGAGTAAGCCTTGGCGAGCAAGCCAGTGTGCAGTATTCTTCCACAGCCTCTGAATCAGTTCCTGCCTCCAGGTTCCTGACTTGCATGAGTTCCTGCCTTTGTTTCTCTTGATAATAGACTGTGATGTGGAAGTGTAAGCCAAATAAATCCTTTCTCCCCAAGTTGCTTTTGGTCATAGTGTTTATCACAGCAATAGAAAGAAAGCAAATCAAGGCACATGGTCATTGACAAAGCTAGATATTAATATAACCTCAGGACTAAAAAGCAGAATGAATCCCACTGGCATTTTATTCTCTTCCAAGGTTTTGGATTTGGTTTTGCCTGTGTGTTGCACAAGTGTGTCTGTGTATGCGCATGCAGGTGCTCACGTACCTGTGTACATTCCCTTTGGAAGTCTGAGGACAACTTTAGATGTCATTCCTCAGATGCTTATGCACCTTGTTTACTGAGACCACCTGGCAACACCTCCTCCTTCCCAGGATACAGAACTCAGACACTGAACTAAAGCAAGTGAAGGCCACAGTCAGGTCACAGGAAGCAACAGCTGACAAAGAGTACCAGGGCCCACCTAGCAGTTGCTGCTAGCAACAGATTCCTCCAATCTCTACTGTTATTAGGGATTTTGAAAGGGTGTGGGAGGGGATCCTGGACAGCTCTCTCTCGTCATTTCTTGAGATGTTGGGAGACTCCTTCTGTGTTGTTATAGACTCCTTGGTGTATGTCTTGATATACTTAGGAATCCTTGCCTGTGCCTGGCTCCAGCACACCATGCTTTCGGCTGCTTATATTTCTTATGCTTGCACAGTTCTGCCTGTGCCTCATGTGTATGCTAGATTCACTGCTTTCCTCTAACTGTTGCCTTCTCTAGCTCTGAGTTATGGATAAATTAGGCCTCATAGAATACCCATCCTTCCTTTCCTGTGCCCAGGGCAGAGTACCATGTCTCTACCGTACAGGGAAAGTGGTAGAACAAGTCACAGAGATCCACCTGCCTCTGCCTCCCAAGCTCTGGTATTAAAGATATGCACCACCATGCCTGGTCATACTTTTTTTTTTAAAAAAAAATGTGGCTTCTGGGGACCAAACTGAGGTCTCCATGATTGTGTGACAAACACTTTACTAACTAAAGTATCTCCACAGCTTATAGAATTTCTTTCTTTATTGTTGTTTTGGATGGGTTCTCATGTATTGAGGATCAGACTGAAGAATGTATTAAAGATAACCTTAAACTTCTGATCCTCCTGCCTCCACCTCTCAGATGCTGAGATTACAGGTTTATGCCACTGTGCACGGCTCATGTGGTGCTGGGAACAGAGCCATGGGTTTGTACAATCACTCTATCTACTGAGCTACACCCCCAGCCACATACAGTCCACCTATTTCCATATGATTCAAAGACTTTTTCTCCTGTGGTAACTGGCAGGAAACAGCCCAGAAAAATGCACACCAGTGATAGTCCCTCAAGCAACAACTGAACAGTTCTAAAACTCAACAATGCAGTTCCTGTCTTGGTTATTCTTCTATTGCTTTGATGAGACACCACAACCAACCTATAAAAGAAAGCACTGAATCTGGGGTTCATGGTTTCAGAGGGAGCATGGAAGCAGGCATGTTGCTGAGAGCTTACATCTAACCCACAAGCCTAGGCATGACTGGGGGAAGTACTAACTGGAAATGATGAAAACTCAGTCTACTCCAGTGACATACCTCCTGCAACAAGGCCACACCTCTTGTCCTTCCTAAACAGTTCCGCCAGCTGGGGATCTATATATATGAGCCTATGGGGGCTGTTCTCGTTAAAACCACCATGGTCCCACTTTTCTTTTAAAAAAAATGTTTCTTATGTATCCAAGAGTTTTGCCTGAATGTTTGTCTGTATACCACATGTGTGCAGTGCCCGTGGAAGCCAGAAGAGGGTGTTGGATCCCCTGGATCTGAAATTACAGATGGTTGTAAGCCACCATGTAGATTCTGAGAACCTAACTCTGGTCCTCTGCAAAGGCTGCAAGCGCTCTTACTTTTCAGCCCTGTCCAACTTTTCTTTCCTTTATAACTTTTGAGAATCTGTTGACAGTGAAGAAGGCTCTCTAATTTCTGACACTTTGTGGTTTCCCACTCCTCTTGAAGAGACCTGACAAAGGTTTATTCATGTTACTACTTTCTCCAAGAACAAGCCTTCATCTTTACAGAGCAGGACTTTTCTATGAGATCTCACTTCAGCAGATTTTAGGTGGGAAGAAAGATGAAAGAATCAATTCAGAAAACCACCAGAGGGTGAGATATCAATTCTGTCAACCAGTGAAGGTGAATTCAAGATGATCAGAGAACACTACTGCATTCTGCAGTTAGACTCTGACAAAAGGCTACCTCATTCCAGAAGAAGTACCATTTCCCAGAATTCCAGTGTAGGTCCACAATTACATACACTGTTAGGGGCTAGCAGCCAAAGCTCCCATTATAGATCCACAGCTATCTCCATCATGGCATGTCAACATTCTTAATGGCCAGAGACACTTCTGTCAGGAGTTGCTATTTCAAGACATAATGTACAAAAGCCATGCACAAAACCATTCACAGCGAGGCACCAGTCGTGGATGCTTCATCAGTTCACAGGCCTGGGATGACACCTGCCAGTCTGTTTGAGGGACTCAAGGGGCTTGAGGGGCTCAAGTTGAGTGGGAGACAGAGTAGAAGGGAGAGCAGGGCCCAGGGGGACTGAACCTATCGGGGAACTGCAGCTACCTCTCCTGTGACCTTCTGTAGAGAAGCCACTTTTCTTACTGTCCCATTTCTCTTTTCCTCTCCCCTCCACTCCCCTCCCAACCTCTTACCATCTACTCCCCCCTTCCTTTCCTCTCCCTTACTTCTACAATTGACACAGAATTCTGAGACCACGTGTATGGAATCCCCTACCCACTGAGCACAATGCCTACAGGACCCCATTGCTGGATCCTCTAATCAGTTCAATTCTGACTCTCTCCACCCGGGGTGACATGAGATCCATAGGTGACATGAGATCCATAGGTGTGGGGCTTGGATCCCAGGTCTGCCCGCATCCCTGCCATCCCAGGTGCAAATCCGTCTCCGAACCCTGTGGCTGACTGATTGGCTGTAAGTGAAGGTTCATGTGACTCTCTCCTTGGGACCCATCAATTTTCTTTAGGGCAACAGTTAAAGGTTTATCAAGACACACATGGGGATGTTATAAGAAGGGTGCAGGCAGATACCCTGAGCTTCCACGGACCCCATGCTATCTAGAAGCTCTCTGGACTCGCCTGTTACGGTTTTAACGAAAGCCTATTTAGTATGCATGACTAATTAAAATGCAGGCCACTGCTGATCAACCTTAGGGCACTTTTTCCATCCCAGAGGCTAGGAATAGTTCTAATTCTGCCCTACTGTTCCCCGTCACTAGCCTCATCCAGGAATGACCAAGAGACAGCCAGACGGCAATCAATATTAGCATACAAAAATGACTTTGAAGACTGAGGATTTTAGATGCTATGTATGCCAGGAAACCAGCGACACCACCACTATATTTGACCACATCATCAGAGCTTAAGCCTGAACTATTATCATTATTATTTCTTCTTCTTTTGCTTTTTGCTTCTTTGAGATACAGTCTCTTCTCACCTAGGCTGCCTGAAATTCACCATCTAGCTCAGACTGGATCTGAACACGTGGGACTCCTACTGCCTCCATCCCTGAGTTCTGGGATTGCAGGCATACGCTGCTACATCTGGCTCTTTATTTGGGGAAGATAACATCATCCTTCTGCAGGATATTCTGAGTAAAGAAGGTAAACACAATCGTGCTCACCATAGCTGGCAAAGGGGGCATTAGCCACAGACAATCCACCAGGCACAGGCCATAAGGGCTTTGTAACCTGCTTTAGGGCAATCATTACAGCTACTGTTTATGGAAATGGCCATGCCCTCACGCTTTGCTGAACGCTGTCTGTTGTGTCATGTTACTCAATGCACATATACTCACAGGAGCTTGGTGCTGTTATGGCCAAGCTACCTGTGAAAAAAACAAAGCTTTAAGTACTTTGCTTAAAGTCCCAGAACTACTAAACAGGAGGAAAAGGACCCCATCTGGGTCTGACTCATTCTCTTAGTGACTATGGCACTAATTATAGAAGCATTTATAAAAGGGTGGATCATCTATTCGGACTTCAAAGTGAAGGATCGCCAATAAGACCAAAGGCCACACAGTCGAGACACGGAGAGTGTGAGTGTATCTTGAGGTGGTCACAATGGATGGGAAAACATCCCACAACAGTAATGGTGGCGGCAGCAGTATCTCCCCCACCTCCTCTTCTTTCCTTTCTCCCTTCTGAAACAGGGCTGAGTGGCTCAGGCTGACAGACCTGGACACACTACATCTCGGAGGGAGGCTGAACTTCCCGACTCCCCTGCCTCCAGCTCTGAGCTGGGACTACAGGCATGCCCCACCTTGCCTGTTTTATGCATCACTGGGGATCAGCCCCAGGGTCTCCTAAGGGCTATGCTTTGTCACCAGTCTCAAATATCCCATTTCAGCAAGTTCTTGTAAGCAGCTTACTTGTAGATGACCCAAGTAACAATCTGAAACTAAACAAACCGGGTGGCTTGACGGCAAAGTGACTTGATGTTAAGTTTAGATCTACAGGAACTAGCTCAAGTGGGAGAGAAGGCAGAAGCTCCCTGGACAGACTGACAGCAGCTACAACTCAGCCCAAAGGACCCCAAATTAGCTCCTCCCCATGGCTTTCTCCTTTATTATGAAAGACAGGTCAGACTCCTTCTCTCTACCCTTAGCAGAACATACCTCATTCCCATAAAGAAAAGATCTGGAAGGCCCTCCTTCACACAGACTCTGCAAGTAAGCTGTATGTCCTACCTACTGGATTACCTAGGACTTGCTAGGGCACCGGACACAGTGTGCTTGGATTGCAAAGATGGGTGGAGATGTTCTCATCTCAGAGAGACTTGGTATCTTTCACTCTCCTCCACTTCTCGACTTCATTCACCATTACCAAAGTCAGCTTGCCCTCACCTGCAAGTGCTTTCAATACAAATAGCTCATTTTTTTTTTTTTTAATAAGAATCAACCAGCTGAAGTACTCCAGGCTATGTGTGAGTGTGGAGGCTAAAGCTCCACATCCATGTAACAAATATTTATAGAGAATGAAGTCTCTTGGAGCCTGAGATTTAATAACAAAGAAACGCACGTAACCCCATTAGGGCACTGAGATACTCAGTGAAGTCCGTCTGGCTCAGACTTGCAAGCCCGTTCTTTTTACTTTCTTCCTCTATACAACGGAAATGATTAGGTATCTGTCTTTTATGGTCATTTTAAGGATTAGGTGAAGTGTGCAAAACTGAGCAAGAGGAGAGAAAGAGAGAGAGAGAGAGAGAGAGAGAGAGAGAGAGAGAGAATAGCCTTTGAGAAGACAGAGGCCTGGTCAAGCTGGTGTGTGTGTGTGTGCGCGCGGGTGTGTGCTTGAGGTGGCAAAGGACCTTAAACAAGGCTGGACGGGCTGGAGGCATGCTGCAAAGAGGAAGAGGGAAGGAAGGAAGGGAAGGAGGCAGGAGCAGACCCCAAGAACAGGTGAGGGTGCTCATGGGAAGCTTCTGGGCAGGACTGAAGGAGGCAGAGCAAGCTGCAGAGATCAGCTTGTAGTTCAGCAGTTGGATGAAGAGGGCTGGGCTGGCAGGAACAGAGGCAGTGCTTAGAACGCAATCCTGAGAGGTGGGTGAGACAGCAGGGGGAACATCATCAAATCAAGCTGGCAGAATGAAAGAAGGGGATGGGAGGGAGCAGAAGAAAGAGACAATGTGCTGGTTAGGGCTTGGGTTTGTCAATTTGACACAAGTTGATTCATGTGGGAAGAGGGAATCTTCAACTGAGAAGATGCCTCTCCCATCAGATTGACCTATAGGCAAGACTGTGAAACATTTTTTTTGATTAATGACTGATGTGGGAGGGCCCAGTGCACTGTGAATGATACCAATCTTGGGGCAGGTGATCCTGGGTTGTATAAAAATGCAGGCTGAGCAAGCCATGAGGAGCAAGGCCATTCCTCTATGGCCTCTGCCTCCAGGTTCCTTCCCCGACTTCACTCAGTGATGGCATGCCACCGGGATTTGTAAGATAAAATACACTTTTCCTCCACAGGCTGCTTTTGGTCCCCAGACAAGCCGATCTCGGCAGCTTGCTCTGCCTCCTTCAATCCTTCTTAAGCCTTCCATGATCAACCTTGCCTGTTCTTGGGGCATGCTCCTGCTTTTTTCCATCCCTTCCTTCTTTATGAAACTAGGACAGAAAGACAGAGAGGTGGGGAGGAGGAGGAGAGATCAGGAAGGCCAGAAGACTATGAGGATCATAGCGGGTCCTGATAGCTAGGCACCTGTGAAGGACAGAGACCTGGCTGGAGAGGGGTTCTGGACATCCCTAGACACTGAAGCTTCTTGATTATGAAACCAAATGCTGGGCAGTATGAATGCGTGCCAGAGCCAGGAGTGAGCACTCTTGGGTGAGGACCAGTGTGAAGGTAAGTGTGCCTCAGATGGAGTCACCATGTTATACTGGCTGCAAAGGGAAGAGAAAGAACCACAGAGAGATCAACAGCCAGCCATGGTGAGGAGCCCACCAGAGACCAAGCCATCTCTCCAGCTGTGTCATAGAGATTAAGGATGAGCTTTGAGAAGAGGGCACAGGGCAACTCTGTGGACCACAGGTTAAGAGGGGCATGGGGGCTGACTGCTGTCTACTGGATTTGGGGAAGACAGGTTTCTGCTAACCTTGGCAAGTTTGGATGCAGGGCAGAATTGGAGTAAAGAATAAAGAGGAGGCAACCATGGTAACAGGGCTTTCTGAAAGGAAGATGACCTCACATTCGTCTCCAACATGGGCTTGACTCTAGGTGAGTACCACATGTCTCTGGAGTGTGGCATGCCATCTTAGAGAGGGTACTTCACCTCTTCCCTCTCAGGTTCCTCTTCTGTGACACAGGGGTGGGGGTGGTAATGCTATGTGCATAGTGCCTCAATATATGCCAGTGATTATCCAAAGATCTAGGAGAAGAGAACTTTAAAATGCTTCCCATTTTCCTGGTGATGCTGCTGCTGCTATACAATCAACACTGTTCCTCTTTATTCCTGACAGGTGAAGCTGGAAGCCACAAGGGCCAAACCTCAGGCCCAGGACTCTGGGGAGTGGGATGGAGTTCTACTTGGATAGTGATGGGGTCTGGACCACCAGGTCTATAAGGTAGCAAGACAGTCTTCTGGAGGGAAATTCACGAGTCCCTAGCACAGAGGCGGGAGGTGCTACCTTGGTGCCTGATGACTTTCTAGTTGGTCCCATGCACTGAGAAAGCCTGGTGATAAGTCTCACTTTTTGTTATCCAAACACTCTGTGCACTTTCCTGTTTGTCTAAACCAGCCAGAGATTTTTTTTCCCTTTTAGGCAACACAACCTTTTCCTGTCTGTCTGTCTGTCTTAGCCGGCCTTTTGCTACTTGGACAGAATACCATACTCTGAGCAAAGTACAGATATTTACTTAGCTCATGATCTTGGTGGCGGGGAAACCTAAGTAGCATGGTGTTCATGTGTGCCCAGTGTCCTACTGGCTGTGTCGTAACAGCATCACGTGGCAGCGGGTACAGAGGGAGTGGCTCAATGGACAGCAGTTGAGGCTGACTTGATCCTTTCCAGCCTGCCTTGGAAGAACCAATCTATACCTGGGAGACCAACATCAATCCCTTCTAAGGGTGTGCCCATCTCTTAAAGATAGATCACCTTTTCATGTTACATGACTTAAAATTTCATCCCAGAAACTTCTGGGGGGGCAGCCTCCCTCCAAAACACAGTCTACAGGATAACCCTGTACCTTCTTAAGCCTAGGATACCATTAAGATATGTCAGAACCTGACTTTGGATGTACTAAAACATGTGGCAATATGTTAAATACGGGGAAAGCTAGGCAGGGAAATTTCTATTACAGATATTTCATACAATCTTAATTATTCTGTGGTCAAGAAGGAATACATCCCTTGCCTATAAACTCAGCCAGAGAAGAGTTCAGAGAGATAGACAGACCTTCTGCACCTGTCACTTTGACATGTCTACCACCAGAGGTCAGCACCCCCCACGTCATAGGCAACAAACTGGCAGGCTGATGCTGCAGAGCCTCACTTTTAAAAGCTCTGAAAGCCTAGAGAGAGGGAAAGCCTTCATGGGTTACTCCCTCCCTGCAGAGCAACCGGAGCCATTTATATTTCCCCTGAATTTCCTATCCTCATAAAAAGCTAATACTACATGGAAACTGTGTACTTGTTCATGTATGGTGACCCCGTGAAGGGCCAGACTGCTGCAATGTCCGAGGTGTCTCCTTGCTTACTTCAGGCCATTACCTCCCACGAGGTAAGAACAGTGGGTTACTAGTGGGCACAAGGTGTTTTGTTGTTTTTTTTTTGTTGGTACACTGGTTATTGGATGCTCTGGAGTCTGACTTCTAAGCAGGAATAGAAAGCAGGCAAGTGGTCTCCAAGTGCCAGGCCTGTGTTTGGCAGACACAACCCATAATGATAACAACACTAAAACAAAGCTTCAGGAGGCTCTGTGGATTACCCAAGGAAAGACGGCCAAGTCCTTCACATGACAGGGCCTGAACTCTGAGAAGTTTTACTGGAAAATGAGGCTTACTCTCCCACAGAGTGGTCCCTGTTCTTTCTCTCGTGTCTGTGTGTGTGTGTGTGTGTGTGCCCGCGCGCGCACGCGTGTATTTAAGTGTTTGGGTGCATGTGTGGGTAAGGGCCAGAGGTGGTTATTGGATGTCTTTTTCCATTGCTCTTCACCTTAGTTTTTGAGATAGGGTCTCACATTGAACCTGGACCTTGCCAATTCGTTTGGTCTGGTTGGCCAGCAAGCTCCAGAGATATGCCTGTCTGCACTTCCCCGGTGTGCAGGGATTCTAAGCCTGTATTGTCATGCCCAGCTTTTTAATATGTGGGTGTTGGGTATTGAGTTTAGAGTCTCGTATTTGCTGTTTAATTTTTCTGTCTACCTGACACCAGCTAGAGTTACCTGGGAAGAGGAAACCTCAATTGAGAAAATACCTCTATCATGCTGGCCTTTAGGCAAGGTTGTGAAGTATTTTCTCTGTTAGTGATTGATGTGGGAGGGCCAGCCTATTGTGGGTGGTGCCTTCTCTGGATACCTGTATCCTTATATCTTGGGTGATACAAGAAAGCAGGCTGAGCGAGACACTGGGAGCAAGCCAGTAAGCTGCATTATTCCACAGCCTCAGCTTCAGCTCCTGCATCCAGGTTCCTGCCCTGACTTTCCTTCATAATGTGGGGTGTTAAATCCTTTCTTCCATAAGTTGCTTTTGGTCATGGGGTTTGTCACAGCAACAGGAAGCAAACTACAACACCACACTGCAGCAGCAAATGCAACCGACTCAGACTATTGCCCCAGCCCCAGCCCCTTCCTTATTCCTGATCACCCTGGACTCAATTAGCCCAGCTTCCCACAGCAAGACTTCGTGTGAGTGAGGTCTGGAATCTGCCTGGTGAAGAACCGTGAGGGTGGGATTGAACCTAGGGCGAAGGTGTTGGGACACATGAAGGTGAGGAGAAACCAATCAGCAAGGGCAGGCGGAGAACACCACTGCCTCAAGTCACCTCAAACCTGAACCTCTACAAGTCCCTAGACTGTGGGGACAAGCTGGTGAATAGTGCCAGGGTTCTGGCAGGCTGACCTGCGAGGCATGCAACTGCAGGGGGATGATTGCTATTGCAGCCGAGGCTATGTTCAGGCTCAGACCTAGCCAAGAAATAAATTCAAGGCAGTTAGGATAGATAAACACAATGATAAAATGACGTGACAGGCCCCAGAGTTGAAAGAATTAAAGGAGCAAACACATAAAGCGATGGCCCTGGAGAAGTTCTGGTCTCACAGCTTTGCACGCATTAGACCGCTGAATTCTCCCAGCATCTTAAAGCAAGTACAGACATTTAAGGTGGCTGCTGGGATCCCCGAGGTAGACACCAGCGGAGAGGAATGGGGAATGAGGAAAAGGCACTGAGACGGACAGCTTCAGAGAAGACGAGATTTGGGGTGCACCTTGAAGCTGTGGTAAGATGGGTGGGAGGCAGAGAGGGAGATGGATATGCTGAATGCCAAGAGAAGCAGGGCTTTCTGGGCTATGTCTAGGGGCCTAAGCTGGCCTGCTTCATAAATCAGTTTTCTTGGATCCCAGCCCTACTGTGTTTGGCCTTGGGCTGCTTTCTTGCGAAGGGGGCGAAATGGGTGGCTAATGCAAAGCCTGAGACCATATAGCTCCTTTGCTGCATCCGAAGACCCATAACCTGGAGTCTTACTCTTTAAAGGTAAGCCTTTGAAACAACAGAGAGAAGGCACACCAGGGCTGGGCAGGAGGAAGCTTGGGGGCTCAGAAAGGCACTGAGAAGACCCAAGCCTAGCTGATGCAGACAGGAGAGCAGTGAGCAGAAGGGACTCCCTAATCAGTGTTGTCTCATAGCTCAGGCTATCCCTGGCCCCGACCTTGTTGTGCTGGTCTCCCTTTCCACCTTTTCTTCTTCTTCCTTTTTTTTTTTGGTTTTTCGAGACAGGGTTTCTCTGTATAACCCTGGCTGTCCTGGAACTCACTCTGTAGACCAGGCTGACCTCGAACTCAGAAATCTGCCTGCCTCTGCCTCCCGAGTGCTGGGATTAAAGGTGTGCACCACCACTGCCCAGCTCCACCTCTTCTTTCCTCCAGCTTTACTCATACCTTTGAATGCCTTCTGATGACTGCAACAGTTGAAATTTATTAGAAAATAGAAAAACAGCTTTGGCACAACACTACCAGCTATCATGTACTTCCCTGTATAACAATGTATTGTGTCTAAGTCATGCCTCCAAATGTGTAACTGAAGTTACTAACTGGGTAACAAGGAAGGTGAGGGATGACCAGGGCATATTCAGTCTGGACCTACTCTGTTGACAGCTAGGTGTGATGTCTCACTGTTGCAACTTCTTTCTCCCCTTCAAACAAGCAGCTTTTCTGAACTTCAGATGAATGAACAATTTAAAGTTCCAGGGAAACAAAGCGCTGTTCTGGCCTACTCCGCCAACACCATTCCCTCTTCCAGCTCAGCTTCACAGGAATTGTTTAATATTCTGCCTTCTTAACAATCTAGAAACATTTGACAGGGTTATTTGTGAGGCTCAGCTTAAAAGTAATGACTGTAATACAGATAAAAATAGATGGGTGAAAAGGGGGCGCTCCTCTTTTTAATTTTTATTTTTAACATGCTTGCTTTCATGCTGTACATTCAAGACACATGCAATCCGGAGGTGAAAGGGTACTCAGTGAACTTTGAGAAATGCACATAATAGAAATCTCAAGGAAAGAGAAAAGCCATGAAATCTATACTAAGCGGAATCACCATGGTAAGATTCAGTAACAAAAGCCTTTTAAAGTCTGCGGATTTTGGCTAGTAACACTTAATAAAAGTAACATTTACAAATCACTGACTATGGGTTCTCACTGAAAACCACAGTGCAGATGATCTCACTGATCTCAAACATTAGGACATTAGCTCTATTATAGACAAGAGGGAACTAAGGCACAGAGAACTCACACCACTTGACTGGGGGCCCTGTCAGCTAAGTAAGAGATGACTATGAATGTGAGTCTGGGTTCTCCCACATAAAGCTCCACTCTGGGAGGTCTCACTTCAATCTCTACAGGTTTAGACATCCCATACCACAAACCCAGCAGCCAGTGGTCACTACCTGCTGTGCAATATAGGAACATCAAGGGATCAGGAGGTGCATCCGAATGAAGACACAGGCTTATCTTTTGATAAGACGAACCACAAACGAAGCTCAGGAAAATTCTGAAACTCACCGTTTGTTAATAAAGAAGACATTTCTATAGACGTATTCTCTTTAGGCCAACATATTTGTGAAGTACTACAGGGAAGCTACAACAGGCACCGGCCTAATGATACCAGGGTAGCACTCCCCAGCTGGTTGAGCATGCTTATTTAAGTAATTGCCTGAACATCAATGAACAGGGGTATTAAAGTAAAGTTGGCACAAGGGACAGCATCCTCACAGCACATTCTTTGTTCCAGGCCCTTCATTTTGTTAGTACTCTTGGAAAAAGGAGCAGCCCCTAAATAAGTCAGGAAAGTACACGACACTGCATAAGGCCTTTTATAGTCTCCAAATGGTCATGCATCTTATATAAAGTTCATTTTTTACTTCCCCGTTTAAATGTTAGCAGCCTCAAAATAAGATCCAGGCTATTTACCTGTAAGAAGATATTTAAAAATAGGGCAGGAAGAAGAATAACCAGGCGACAGGCGAGGAGACAGGCTGGTCAAGTGTGAGGGGGTCGCCTGGTCTTAAACCAGTTCAATGAGCCACTTTGGGTTTGCCTATTTAACTTTACCCATTTGAGGGGGAGGAGGGGAAGGAGACACACCCTACTGGAGGTATTTCCACAAATACAGATAAGAGAACCGGTTGGTTATTTGAAGGCATGGGCTGTCCATATGATTCCAGGGTGTCCTCGGGGCGCGCGGTGACATGCACAATTAGGGCTGCATGACACCTGGCTCTCGCTCGAGTTCGGGTGCGGAGGACAAAAGGGCCGTCCCTTGGAGCGCGCGGGCGGCCGCTCCCGGGATTGGGGCTGCGTCCCCCAGAACCTGGCTGCGTCCCTTGGAGCGGAGCTGCAATCCCCGGAGCCAGACCGCTTCCCTGATAACCGGACTGCATCTCGGGAGCTAGGCTGTGTCCCTGGGAACCGGGCTCCATCCCCGGAACCTGCCTGCAACCCCAGAACAGGGCTGCATCCCCAGGAATCCGGCTGCTTCCCCGAGGCCGGGTGCTTTCCTCAGAGCGGGACTGCATCCGCAGGAACCGGGCTGCATCCCGGGAGCCCGGTGTTTCCCCGGATTGGGCTGCAGTCCCGGTGCCCGCCGCCGGCAGCGCAGGGCGCGGGTCGCGCACTCACCTTCCTCCTGGAACTCCAGCTTCTCCAGCATGCCGGCTTCCGCGGGTCCCGGGGCCGCCGCCAGCGCCGCCTGAGGGGGAGGAGGAGGAGGACACGGATCAGCATGGGCCGCGGCGCTCCGGCTTCTCTCGCATCGGGAGGAGGGGCCTGCAGCAGCGGCGGGAGCGCGCGGTGGCAGGCGGGCGCGCGCCGCAGGCCAGGGTGGAGCGCGTCCCCGCCCAGGCCTGGCAGCGCAGGTGGGACGCGATGGCACGCTCCGCTTCCCCCTGCGCTTTTGGTACGGCCCGCGAGCAAGCGTGGGAAGGGGGAGCGGCGGCCCCAGCGCTTCGCTCGCCGCGCGCGCCAGCGAACACGCGCGTCCTCGCGCAGGTGTGGGCCCATGGGCACCCGCGGCACCCTCGGAGGGTGCGCGCCTCCCTCTCGGAGCCCGGCGCCGGCGGCGTACCGCTCCCTTAAAAGGAGAGGCCGCTTTCGGGGCCGCGCTTCGCCTGCGCTTTCGCGCGCTCTCCAGTCTCAACCCCCCCCCCCGCGCGCCGCCCCTCCCCGCGGCGGATCTCTTAACTGGCTTCCTTCTCTCGCAGTTCGCTCTTTCCTCACCGCCACTGTTTGCTGCCAAAAGTTCACACTATTTAAATCTGGCCCCGGGCACGCCCGTCACCCTGGACTTGGGTATCTGAGACTTCCCTATCGCCAACTCCGTTTGGCAGGCAGCGAGGCTGGCAGCAGACGGCTGCCGGGAAGGGCCGGAGGCTGCCGACGGCCAGCACCTGCCCCGCCACCGACCTGGAAGGGAACTAGTCAGTTTTACAATCCCAGAAGCAGGAAGTATAGACCTCTTAAGTAGCCTTAGATGGGTCAATTCCTAAAAAGTGTCCTCTCTCTATCAAAAAAAAAAGTTTTGTTAAGATGTTTTGTGATTAAAAAAAAAAATGCAGTCTGTCATGCTTTATAGTGAAAAAACTTGAACACGTCTAAGTTCAGGAGCACAGTTTCAGAGCTGTCTCACTCAACCAAGTACCAGGAATAAAAGGCCGATTGGAAAAGAGGGCCTGAGGTGGGGAAGAGAATGTGGGGGATGAAGGAGGCGAGGGAGGAATATGATCAAAGTACATTGTATGTTGGGGGTGGAGAGGTGGCTCAGAGGTTAGGAGTACTTGCTACACCCACCTGGCAGCACACAACTGTCTGTAATTCCAGTTCCAGGGATCTGGTACCCTTTCTGGCTTTCTGAGGCACTGCGTGCAGATGCCACACATATACATACAGGCACACACCCATACACATAAAATTTTTTAAAAAATCTTTAAAAATATTGTATGCATGTATGTAGTTCTCAAAGAAGAATAAATTAAAAATATTAAAACACACTACTTGGGAAGAAAGAAATGAAACCATCTGAATTGTAGGCTATCTGTGTATAAAATCCCAGACTCTGGAAACAAACCAAACTTCTACAGTCAGGAAGATCAGCGAGATCACAGGATCAACACACTGCATCTGGTATAATAAATGTAATGCGTGGAAGCTGGTATCAAATGCTATTTACAATCTCTGCAAAGAAAGTTAATACATAAAATAAACACAGGAAGCCACATACAGAGTTTATATCTAAAAACTGCACCGTGGGTGAGGTAGACGCAGAGGTAATCAAGGTGGGGCACCCCACATTCAGGGGCTGGAAGATCTAGCATAATGTCAATTAGCCACCAAGGTCATCTCTGCGTTTCTTTCAATTCCTGTCAAAATCTCAGGAACTCTGTTTTGTAGACACAGATAAGCTGATTTTAAAACTCACACAGGGCCGGGCAGTGGTGGCGCACGCCTTTAATCCCAGCACTTGGGAGGCAGAGGCAGGCCAGCCTGGTCTACAAAGTGAGAATTCCAGGACAGCCAGGGCTACACAGAGAAAGCCTGTCTCAAAAAGCAAACAACAAAAACAACAACAAAAACAACCAAAAAACCAAAAACCAAAAAAACAAACCACCTCACACAGGAAGGTACAAGCTTTGGAATGCCTTGACTGAATGAAGTGGGAGGGGTCTCATTTCCCAATATTAAAGCCTGTGGTGAGGACTGGAGAGAGGGCTCAGTGGCTGAGGACCCACCGCTCTCCTGAAGAGGACTACAGTTAAGGCTCCAGCACCCACATCCATGGCTTACTTCTGTCTGCAACACCAGGTACAGGGGCCTTCTGGGCAGCATTCATGTGCATAAACCCACAGACACATAAAGCACATAAATTACAAAACAATAAAAGCAGGCTGGGTGTGGCGGTGCACATTTTTGATCCCAGCTCTAGGGAGGCAGGGGCAGGCTGATCACTGTGAGTTCAAGGGCAACCTAATCTACAGAGCTAGTTCCAGAACAGCCAGGGTTACCCCAATTAAACCCTGTCTCAACAACCCACCGCCCCCAAACAAAAAGAAAAGATTATCATGTCTCAAAAACCCAACCAACCAAAGCAATTCTTTTTCTTTTCTTTTCTTTTTTAAGCTTACAGTATAGCTGTAGTAATCAGGGCTATGTGGTATTACCGGAGAAATAGATATCACTACCAACAGCATACCAGAAATTCACCCAAGCAAACATGTGAACCCAAGCTTTGATAACTGCGCAAAGGTGCACTCCTAACTACCAGTGGTCACTGGTTGTCAGAACAAACAAAAGAGGACAACCTAAGGTATCCCAATGTTATCCAAAAATTAGCTCAAATTGGGTCATGGTCTTAAATGTGAACCTTTTAGGAAAACAATTGAGAAAATCTTTGGGCCCTAGGATTAAGCAAAGAGGCTCAGATGGAAAACATTCTCCATAAAAGGGAAAAATTGATAAATTAAATCTACAAAGTGGGAGAAAATGTCTGCAAACCACATAGTCAACAAATGACTAGTGTCTTGAATATAAAAGTATGCTGAAATCTCAGAGAAAGGCTGGTAGGGACCCAGACAGAAAGAATGTAGAGACAATTCACCAGGAGGGGGTTGGGACAGAGCTGGCAATAAGCACACAGAAGAGGGTCATGTAAATCCAATGCACCAGATGTCAATACACACCAATTAGAATGAAGCAAACACTGATAGCGACCAATGCTGGTGAGGATGGAACTACACAGAACCTGTCTACACTGCTTGGGTGAATATGAAACAGACAGGGATGGAGATGAGGCTTCGCAGTTAAGAATGCTTGTTGCTCTTCTCCAGGAGACCTGAGTTCCCTGCTCTCAAGTCAGGCAGCTCACCATTGCTTGTAACTCCAGCTCCAGGGAATCTGACACCTCTGGTCTCCGAGGGCACCCCATAGAGAAATTTGCACACACATGCACATAATTAAAAATAAATTTGAATAAAAAATCCAGAATAAAGAGTGCTCCGAAAGCACCTTGCCGGTTTCCTCTGAAGCTGTGCACAGTTACAAATTACACATGGGGTAAGGGTTCCCTGAGTATTTACCCCAGGGCTACAATGGACACACAGAAAGCTACACAAGGATGTTTACAGCAGCTGCTTTCTAAGAGTCTCAACTGGGAATTACAGATGTCATTCGATGGCTGACTGGTTAAAACACAGCATCCATGCATGGCTCATCATGCTAAAGCTTCAAAAGGTCCAATTATTTGTACAGAATCATGGACAAACTGGGCATGGTAGTGCACATCTTTGATCTCAACATTCAGGAGGCAAAGGTAGGTGGATCTCTATGAGGTCTAGACTAGCCTGGTCTACATAATGAGTTCCATGCCAGCCAGAGCTATATGGTCAGACCTTGTCTCAAATAAAATTTGGACAAGTCTCCTAGGAATTATGCTGAGTCAAATTAAAGCCATTTCTAAGGGTCATACACTGCTTTCATGTTACTAAGATGACACAATTATAGAAACCAGGGTCAAATTAGTGGATGCCAGGGGTCAGAGGGCAGGGGTGGACAAAAGTGACCCCGACTTTTAAGAAAGGTCACCTTGAGGGACCTTGATGGTGGTGGACCTGCTCTGAATCTTGCCTGTGCCAGAATCCACATCCTGCTTAAGATAGCATACTACCCTTCCCCATGAGCCAAGCCAATTTTGTGGAAGAAATGACAATTGGGATTAATAAATGTATTTATTTGAAAAATACAGCTCACCCTGTAGTGCAGTAGTTTTCAGTGGATTGAGTCAAACAACCAAGTTTACAATCTTTTCACCATCCCAAAGGGAAACTGCACATCCACTGTCTTATTTCCTGCTGGCTGCTAACCTCCACTGTGGGGCTAATCCACTTTTGTCTCTATTGGTTCCTACCCAGATGTCATACACATGTACTGTTGCATTTTGTTGCTGCTTTCTGAAGTTGTCTTTCTTTGTTATCGTTGACTAGTCTCTCAGATATCACACCTAGACCATCCCGCAGCTGGTGAACATTCATTTAGTGGTTCCCACCTTTTGGTTGTTACGAACATTCATGCTCATATGTCTGTGTGGACATGTATTTTCATTTTGGGAGGTTAAATACCCAGGAACAGAGTTGCTGGGTCATATTCTATTGGCTACTTCATGTTTAACATTTGAGGAACAGCCCAACTGGGTTACATCATAGCTGTGGCACTTGCTAGCAATACATGAGGATCCAGCTTCCATTAAAGATACATGACTCTAGTGTATCTTGCAAGTATACCTAAACCTTGTTATCTCAAAAGATCAAGGTTGTTGATAAATGCATGAAGTGTTGACTAGTCTCATACTTCAGATTTTGCCTTCTTGTTCTTGTAGTAATTAATGTTGGTTATGTTTTTAATAATATCTTATTCTTTTTTAAAGCTTATTTTTATTTTATGAGTTTTGCCTTAAAATGTGTGTGTGCACTATGAGTGTGCCTGGTGCCTGTGTCCGCATGGGCCAGAAGAGAGCTCTGGATTTCCCAGAAGAGGACTTAAGGAAGGTTGTCAGCAGCCATGTGTGTGCTGGGAAATGAATCAGGGTCCTCTGCAAGAGCAGTACATCCTTTTATCTGTTGAGCCATCTCTCCAGGCCCCCTTCCTGTGTCCTTCCTGGTTAGGAGCCATCAATGTCACCTTGTATCCTGATGAGCTGATCTTGGAAGACAAACGCGGGCAGGAAACAAGGCAGGGGCTGTGTTCCCTACAAACGGCAACTCAGCTCATGCGCCCATGACTCCCTCGACACTGGATGTACAGCCTGAAATGTAAGCAGTTCTAGGTAATAAGCCGGTGAAACCAAATTTATGTTCAGGGATTTTTACTTGGCAAGAAAACACATTTCTCAGAAAGGCAGCTATGGAGCAGTAGGAAGAGACGGGTGAAATATTGTTCTATCACCCTGCCCTTTTCAAGAAGTCAAGGGCCTTCAAAGCTCTTAGACACCTGCAGGAATACCTACAGGGTCCAAAGAGGGCCAATTCATGGGCAGAAATGATTTAAAGTTGGTGGTCCTCAGTTGCCCTTCTATGGCAATGTTTTGAAAAACATTCAAAAAAGTCTCAGCAGACTTTTTTTTGCCAGACTTAATTTTAGCTGCTCTGAGTAGGGAGGGAAAGCCGGGGCATGAAAGAGGAGAAGGAGGGCTCAGTATTACTCCCATACAGAAAGAGGATGTGTCCTCCATCACTGCCGGTCAGGACCTGGATTTGGAATTAGAAAAACCAGACAAACCATGCACCCCAAATTTCCTAACAGTCAATCTGAGGCCAATTCCCCCAGGGGAACTGCATGGCTCTTTTGGTGACAGAGAGGCATGGTGTTTCCCTTGCTTCCCTGTGACCACAGGGGACCTTTCTACCTGTATGCTTTTTGCCTCTACAGCCAGTCTGAGGCTCTAGGGCTCTAGCATGGTGAGAGGAACAATTTGCTCTGCATTAGATTTTACTGAAGAGGTGCCTGAAAAAAAAAAAAAAAAAGAGCCATTACAAGTATGGCATCCTGGCTGGTGAAAAGAGTGGAATTACTAGGATCTGTTACATAACTGTGCCTGGGGACTGAGAAATATTGAGTAACTCGGAAGGAAAAGATTCACCCGGATGCATAACCATAAAACAACTGCCAAAAAAAAAGTGCCCCTAATGCACCAAGGTTCTGTGAGGCTGCTTTGCCTTAAAAAACAAAGAAACCTTAAATAGCTACTTACTGCAAGAAATAAACTGACCGTAAATACAGGAAAAGGAGCTCCTCAATAATTTAGTTCCCTGTCATTGCTCGTCTCTGACTGTCTCCGAGTGACTGTGGCTGCCAGGGCATCCTCCCAGGGGTCCAGATGACACCTACTTCTCTTTCCCTCTAAACAGCTGCTTCACACTTCTGTGAACAATGTGCTAGCATGGAGCTAGCCTGGGCTACACCTGTTCCTGAAGCTGTGAATGCTGCCCAACACAAAATCCCAATGTTTTATCAAAAAGTATGAGATTTGTTGTTCTTGTAGTGAGACAAGGGATCAATATGTAGCCCTGGCTGTCCTGGCCTTGACATGGAGACCTGGAACTCATACAGACCTGCCTGCCTCTGTGTCCCGAGCACTGGAATTAAAGGTGTTGTACCACCAAGTGTGGCTTTTTGGTGTTTTGCTTTTTGGTTTTGTAACTCAGCTGCTGGTAGATGATGGCATCTGACTCATTGGCAAGGTTGGACACTCCTGCTTGTTCCTCGGGTAGGCCATGTGCTCAGGCAGGGTAATAACGACACAGGATTTGCTCTTCTTCCCTACTAATGGGATACCTGCTCCTCTAAGACCTGTCTTTACCAGAAAGTCTCTTCTCTTCTGAGTTTTCCCTCCTTCCTTCCTGTGGTAATCTAAAGGAGAATGGCCCCAGAGGCCATTTTTTTGAATTGTTTGAACGATGGTTTCCAGTCAGTGGAACTGTTTGGGAAGGATTAAGAGATGTGGCCTGCTGGAGCAGGTATGACCTTGTTGGGGGCAGTATGTCACTGGGGGTTATGTGATGTTTCGCCCGCATTAGGCCCAGTCCCCCCACTCTCACCCTGCCGCCTACAGATCAGGATGTAAAGCGCTCAGCTACCTATCTGCTTCCTGACATGATGATCATGGACCACCATCTAAAACTGCAAGGAAGCCCTAATTAAATGTGTTCTTATGTAAGAATTACCTAGGTCATGGTATCTTTTCACAGCCTTAGAATAGTAACGAAGACATTTCTCTCCTTCACAGTCTATCTGGTTGGCTGCTTCTTTTTTGGTAATTTTTAAATTTACCTATAATTGAATACCTTCATTTCAGTGAAATATTAAAGGACTGTATATGAAGAGGACATGGCTCTGACATTAAGAGCACTTTACTGCTTGTCTTAGTCAGTGCTCTACTGCTGTGAAGAGACACCCTGATTAAGGCAACTCTTAGAAAGGCAAACATTTAACTGGGGCTGGCTTACAGCTTCAGAGGTTTAGCCCATTGTCATCATGGTGGGAGCACAGCAGCATGAAGGTAGACATGGGGCTGGAGAGGGAGCTGAGAGTTCTACATCCAGATCTGGAGGCAGCAGGAGGCAAACTGGCTTGAATTTCTGGTACCCCAAAGCCCATCCCCTAGTGACATATTTCCTCCGACAAAGCCACACCTACTCCAAGAAGGCCACACCTCCCTATGGACCAGTTTTCAAACACTATGGAGGCCATTCCTATTCAAACCACCAAACTGTTCTAGAGAACCTGAGTTTGATTGTTAGCACCCACATCAGATGGCACACAAGCAGCTGTAAGTCCAGTTCCAGGGGATCTGACACCTCTGGCTTCTGCAGGCACAGGCATCCACATGTATATACCCACACATAGACACGTAATGAAAAATAATAAAAATAAGATTAAAAAATAATTCTATAGAGGCAGGCAGATCTCTGAATTTGTAGACATCCAGGACTACATAGAGAGATCTTGGAGAAAGAAAGAGAGAGAGCGAGAGCGAGAGAGAGAGAGAGAGAGAGAGAGAGAGAAGCTATATAAATTATTGTACTTACATATATTGTTTCTCAAATTCGAGATATATAAAGCCTAAAACTTTCCCCCTTTAGTGTGTGTGTGTGTTGTTTGTTTGTTTGTTTGTTTTAAGACAGGGTTTCTCTGTGTAGCCCTGGTTGAACCTAAACTCACTCTGTAGACCAGGCAGGCCTCCAACTCAAAGAGATCCACCTGCCTCTGTCTCCCAAGTGCTGAGATTAAAGACGTGGGCCACCACCTTAGTTTTTGATAGAAGATCTTTCACTGAATCCAGAGCTCAATTTGGCCAGACTAGCTGTCTGGTAAGCTCCAGGGACCCTTCTGTTTCTGTTTCTTCATCATGAGGATTACAAGCATGTACCACTATGCCCACCTTTTTATGGGAACACTAGGAATTGAACTCAGGTCCTCATGAATGAGTAGCAAACACTTTACCAACTAGGCCATCTCCTCAGTCTCCTAGGTTAAAAAAGCATACACTTAGAGCTAGGTACCACGGTGTGCACCTGCAGTCTCTGCTTCTGGAGAGTTGGAGAAAAGAGAGCTCCTCAAGCCCAGGAGTTTCAGGCTAGTATGCGCAACACAGAGCTGCTCAGAGAAACTTACATTCAGGATATACCCACCTGTCAGAAAGACACCTGGTTGGTGGATGTTTTCTCCATTCTGTAGGCTACCTTTTCATAGTTCCCTAACCACGAACGAGGAACCATTTGCAGTCCTGATGAGATTCGAGTGAACTTCTGTGATGAGCAATGTTGACTGTCAACTAACTGGGCTGAGGAGCATCCCAAGCTAGTGAAGCACCTTGGCTCTGCTACCATCTCTCTGTGAGAGCCAGCTAACGGGGCAGGCCTTCCCTCAGTGTGGGTGGTGCCATCCTGTAGGCAGGGCCAGATGGAATAAAATGGGCAAAGAAAATCAGCCAGTGAGCTCAGTCATCCATTTCCCCCCACTATGCTATGCTCCCACCATGTTCTCTGGCTCACCATGTTCTCTGAAGCCAGACACCATTAGTCAAACTCAGCCTTTCCTGTTTTAAACTGCTTCTTGCAGGCCAACAACCCTCCTATGGCTTGTGCTTTCTGTGTCTTTTCCTTCTCTCTCTCAGGCTGTGAAGAATTGTTTAACAACCTTCCAGAAGCTTTAATGTCTTCCTCTGTAGCTTCAATCCAGTTGTATGACATCATATGAGCTTCCTCCACGGGAATCGGGGTTCTGGAAGGGGGAGACTGTTTTCCTTAGTAGCCACAGTATTACCAGGACTCAAGCATCTTCCTGCAGTAGGTGTTCCATACCTGCTGTTTGGTGTTTTGTCAACTTGATACAAGCTAGAGATATCTGGGAAGAGAAACCTCAATGGAGAAAATGCCCATCAGATTGTCTGTGGACAAGTCTACAAGGAATTTTCTTGATTGATATGAGCTAGCTCACTGTAGGTCGCTGAAGAAAGAAGTTTCCTTCTTGATGGACTGGCACTGTTTCCTTTTCTTCCATTTATGATAGTTAGTACTGTCAGCCAACTAGAGTCTAGAATCACCCAGCAGACAAACCTTGGGCATGTCTGCAAGGAAGTTTCTATACTGGATAAAGTAAGATTGGGATACCCACCCCAAAGTGGGCAGTACTATCGCAAGGGGAGAGATGCCAAGCCAAATCAAAAGAAAGTGAGCTGAGCATTTACTCATTGATCTCTACTTGATGGCAGATGCAATGTGACCACACATTCCTGCCTCTATGACATCCCATCATGATAGACTGCACCCTCCAACTGTGAACCCCTCCAGCCGTGAGTCCCTTCAACTGTGAGCCCTTCCATCCGTGAGTCCCTCCAACTGTGAGCCAAGGCAAACCCTTCCATCCTCAGGTGGCCTTTGTCAGGCATTTTGTCATAGTAATGAGTAAAGCAATGAGTACACTGGTTTTTCTCTCCTTCCTTGGCTTCCCTTTCCTTGGGGCTTCTTTGTGTGGCTTTGTACACTGTACCATCCTGGAGCTCTTGTGTGAAAAGGCTAAGTAAGAAGAGAGTGCCCGTGAGTTCAAAGAACATGATGTGATTTGGCCATGGGTCCTGAGCCTCCTTCTTTTTGGCCAGGTGCTGTTTGCTTTCATATATTTGGAGCAATGACATGGCCACTCCACTAGAGAGCTGAGCACTTAAAGTGCATATTCTGAAAGCTCAGGACACTCTCTGAACACAAAGGAGCAAGGTTCCTGGCCCTGTCTTTCCTCACCTTCGTCCATGTCCCTGCCTCCTAGAAATCTTACCTTTGGCTAGTCTATTCATCTCTGTGGCCTGTTTTGATTCAGTTTCTTACTATGATACATGATGACACATGGTTGCTGGGAAAAGTTTACTCTCCTTGTCGAGGTGATCTGCTACCTTTACCTACACTCAGTGGACCAGAAGTAGGGATCCATTTCTGAGCACCTTGCTTTGTTCACTGATCTGAAGGTATAATGTCATCACAACCACCCTGTGCGAGGCTGAAGCTCTGGGCTACCCTGTGGGCCTAAGCCTCAAGGACCCTTTCAACTCCTCCCATTGTCTTCCTCTTTCTTCCTCGCCTTTCCCTTCCTCCTCCCCCTCCTCCTTTCTCCTTCTATGCCTCTTCTCTTTTTAAAAAAGTTTAAAAATTTTGTTTTCTATGTATGGTTGTTTTGCCTGCATGCACCATGCACAAGTGGTGCCCTGGAAGCTAGAAGGCACAGGGTGGCAAGGGCACAGGGTGGCAAGGACACAGGGTGGCAAGGGCACAGGGTGGCAATGCTCCTGGAACTGGGGTTACAGCTGTGAGCCGTCATGTGGGTGCTCTGACTCAAACCTGGGCCCTCTGCAAGAGTGACAAGTGCTCTGAACTTCTGAGCCCTTATTTCCTTCCTCCCCCTTACTTCCCCTCTTCCTTCTCTTCCTCCTTCTCTTCCTTCTCCTCCTCTTCCTTCCTCTCCCTTTCTTCCCCACTCTACCATCACTCTCTCTCTCTTTTTCTGAGTCAAGGGTCTTGTTATGTAACCCAGCCAGGCTGGCCTGGAACTCTCAGTGTAGCCCAGGCTTGCCTCATGCTCATAATCCTCTTGCCTCTGTCTCCCAAGCACTGGAATTACAGGACTGCTCTTCTTCCTTTGAAAAGTGTTTGTTAGCCAGGCAGTGATGGCCCGTACTTAGGAGGCACAGGCAGGAAGATCTCTGTGAGTTTGAGGCCAGCTTGGTCTACAGAGCTGGTTCCAAGACAGCCAGGGCTACATAGAAAAACCCAGTCTCAAACAACAACAACAACAACAACAACAACAACAACAACCACACAAGGAGTGTCTGATTTCTAGAGTCTTAGGATTTTTCTACATGAGAAATGACATCACTCACTGGCTTGCACCTTTAAGTCTTCAGTTTATAGTCCCTTGCTAACTGGATAAATTTATAATGTGTTTAAAATGTGCATGTATGTATTTATTCTGATTAGAACATAGCACAGTATTTACGCCTTTATTCACACACACACACACACACACACACAGTAGAGTGTATTATATTATCATATATCATACAGATAGGAAAGAATGCTTTTCCTATTTTAAACTCAGTGCACTATACAAGGGTGATATGCACACTGTACTAGGAGGTAGCCCCTATGGATGCACACTGCTCTGTTGCAGAGGACTCTCTTGGCTGACTGCCCAGTAACCATTCTCTTCTGCTTCCCTTTCAGAATGTTGGGGTTCACACCCTTTCCACACATGAGTTACACTGGCTACAGTCTCCCTGAAGTGGCCCTGAGTGTCAGAGCCAGGCTATGTGTTCACGTCTCCACCTATCATCTGTTCTTGTCAGGTAGGCATGTGCTGAGAGCTTCTGAGGGCCAGCAGGGTGCCTTCAGATGAAGCCACAGCAGAGAGAAGACTTGGGTCCTGGATGACGTCACTGAGCAAGCCTACCTGTGTCTCATTTTGCCTGGGTCCTATTCTATCCCTGGACCTGCAAACATGAGAAAATACTGACCTTGGAGCCTGTTTGAGGCAGATTCTGATGCCCTACAGTTCAAACCATGCCTGGTGATACTGGGTGTCTTGGCAGAGACAGGCCACACCTTCAGGTGTTCAGGGTCTAACTAGGTGGAGATAATATTCAAAGTCTGGAAGCCAGAGTCCTCATGTGTTGAACTACACGTCACCAAGAAGTTGAAGTAAAGAACATCCATCTGCAGAGAAGGTGTGGCTGCTGAAGAACTTTCTGGAATGGGGCTTCCTTCAAAGTTGTATTGAGGTAGCTTTAAAAATTACATCTATTTATTTATTCTCCCTGTGAGTGCATGCATGGGGTACACACACAATTAGCTAACTAGCAGGAGTCAATTCTTTCCTTTTACCATTACTCTGAGGAGTGAACTCCGGTTATCTTGGTAGCAAGAGCCTTTACTGCTGAGCCATGTCACTGGCCCTCGGTGGAGTTTGAAGGAAGTCAAAGGGAGAACATACTTCAGATCTGGCTGCAAGAGGAAAAGTTCTGGAGGTGAGGATGCTTTGAGACCACATTCAGAGAGCCTGTGGCTGAGGAGGAGCATGCTCAGAAACGCCGTGGGCACATTAGATTAGGGCCTACATACACATACACACAATAAATAAATTAGCAGGAGGAGAGAAAGAAAAGAAAGTGCACCCGCTGACCACAGTGTGGCTTCCTTGACGTCAACGGGAACAACAGGGACTAGGCAGTAAGAAATCAAAGTCTGGTTTTAAAACTATAAAGTATAACCTACTCATGGACCGTGAAAACCACTTAATGGGCCAACCTTGGTAAAACAATAGTTTATTTACTTTAAAATAAGGGAGGATGGAGAGAATGATTTGCATTGCAGATGTCTAAGGATAAGACCTGCACAGAGGAACCTGACTTAACTGTGAGTACATGTGCTCGCAGGTACGCACATGCACACGCAAGCGCACATACACACGCGCACACACACACACGCACATTTATGAACGGCAGGCCAAGATCTTCTGTCACTAATTCCTTCTTTGATCACTGACAGATGCTAAAGGAGGAAACTGCACATGTGCTGTGGCCTCTGTGTTCATAGAATGTTGTGTCCACATAGCACAGGATTTGGTGGTGTTAAGCTTGTTGCTAACTGTGTTCTCTTCCTTTTTCTTCACAATACACAGCAGCCTCTGTATTGGAGAACAACACGAAGCCTGGGGGAAAGAGTAATTTAAACGAGAGTTCATTCTTAAGTTGCACGTCAGCAAGTAACCAAGTGAAAATTAGTCCTCCACTTGATTTTTTAAAAGATAAGATCTAATGTATCTCAGACTAGCTTCCAACTTTGTAGTTGGAGACGACTTTGAACTCCTGATCTTGCTTCTACCTCCCAAGTACTGAGATTACAGGACTGTACCACCATGCCCAGCTTGGTCAGTGATTTCAGAGGCATCTAGAATTCTACATCCCCCTGGGAGTGGGGCCGGGAAAACTCATGGATGCACTTGTGGAGTGGCAAAGAATACTGTTAGTTGTATCTGATTGGAGAATGGAGAGTTTGGGATTCCCCTGCTGAGAGGTGGGTGGTTACCAGATCATTATCCTCTAGGGAATGTTCAGAGTGGGACCATGGCAGGGAAACAGGTCACAGCCATAGCTGTGCTCCCTTTGCCCCTCTGTACCTTGAAGATTTATAGGTGAGAGACACTTTACAGTGTGTGGTGGCTAATGTCAGCTGTCAACTTCTCCCATCTGTGAAGAGGGAACCTCACTTGAAGAATTGCCTCCATTTTCTTAATTGCTTATTGATGTAAGAGGGCTCAGCCCACAGTGCTATCCCTAGGTAGGTGGGCCTGGGCTATATAAGGAAGGTAGCTGAGTCTTTTTCTGTGATCTCTGCTTTGGTTCTGCATAAGCTGATCTTGATGATGGGGTGTAACCTGTATGCCAAATAAACATTGTCCTCCTGGAATAGCTTTTGGTCAATGTTTTATCACAGGAACAGAGAAACGAACTAGAACACAATAGTAGTATGCATCTACAGATTGTGTGAGGAGATCTGAAGGTAGGGTCAGGACTCTTGCAGGTCTTTGACATATTTGCAGGACACTAAGGTTCTGTGATGGTCAGTGGTAATTTAAACTTCACAGAGTCTAGAATCACTTGAGAGAAAGGCTTCTAGTCATGTCTATGGAGAATGAACTTGATTATGTTAACTGAGATGGTAAGACTTGCTCACTGTGGGTGGCACCATGCCCTGTGCAAAGGATGCTGGACTATATAAAATGGAGAGTGAGCTGAGTATGAGGAAGTGTTCATTACTTTCTTCTTCTGAATGTGGACATACCAGTTGGTTCAAGATCCTGACTTCTCTACGACAATTGCCTGCAACCTGAATTGTGAGCTGAAACTAAACCCTTATGTTGCTTTTGTCTGAGCAACAAGAAACTAATACAGAAATTGGTATCAGGAGTGGGGTTATTGCTGTGACAAACTTGATATTTTTCCCTCCATTGAAATTGTTTTGTGGCTGGAGTGTGGAAAAGTTTAAAATTTGGGGTTAGAAAGAACAGTGTGCTAGAAGCAGAGCTCACAGCACATTTAAGTGGGAACTTGGAGTATAAGGCTGAGAGAAACACAGAGAGTTCAGTTGAGGCTCAGCTCATGAGTGCCAGAGGGGCATAAAGACTCAGCAGGATTGTGATAGAAGCTATTTCTACATTTAGCCAAGGATCTGGATCCATTCTACTTGGGCCTCTGAGAGCATGAGAAAAATTGAATTTAAGAATGGATTAATTTGTTTTGAAGAGGACATTTCAGTCAGAAGAGCACTGAAGCTAGCAAAGAAAGAGGCTCTAAGTGTTAAAGAGATCAGTTCTGCTGAAGAGAAACCTCCCGTGCTGCTCGGGATGGCATGAAAGATGTGCAGAGGGGAAAAAACATTAACAACAACAAACAAAAAACCGCCAGTGAAGACCCCATCCCAGAGGGCAAAACACCCACTAGTGAAGACCCCATCCTAGAGGGCAAAAACCCACCAGTGAAGACTCTGTCCCAGAGGGGAAAAAACCCACCCTTGAAGACTCCACCATTTGAAGATCCAATTTTACTTACAGGATGAGAGCACAGGCTGAGGGGATCACACTATAGACATTGGAAAATTCATCAGTAAGATTCAGATTATAAACTCACACAACGTCGAGCTTGGCTTTCTGCGACTCACTCAGGGTACTGTGAATGACACATGGACACTGGTCCATGTGAAATAAGCCAGGCACAGAAAGACAAGCACTGCAAAATCCCACTGCTGTGTGGAATCTTACAAAGTGCAACCTCTAGGGCCAGTGTGTAGGATGGTGGTTACCACATGCTGAGTGTGGAACTGTCTGGTACATGACTTCTGTACTATAGTAGAAATAACTTCTAGTGACCCATTCTACTACATGGTGACTATCATTAAGAATAATGTGCAGTTCAAAAGTTCTGGCAAGGATTTAATGCTCTCACCACGATAAGAATATGAGCTTATATGTATGTTCATTAGGGGAATTCACCCCACAATGCAGACAGAGATCACACTGTATTTCATAAAGTATATACAATTAGTTGTTAGTTGTTAATTTAAAGTAACAAAACCTCCTGAAACAAAGCTGTCATTTGTCAAGAAGATGATCCACGTTTATCAAACAAGGCTATAGAATATAGTCCTCCCTTCTCCCAGTGCCTGCCTGAGTGAGGATGGATTGTCTTCATGTATTTCAACCACAGCTGCAAATACAAACAGGCTTCAGAGGTAGACCTGAAAATCTCACTGTATCCTCTTAACTAGACACTTCAAAACTTAACAGAAGAACATGCCGTTCTGAGATGGCTCAGTGGGTAGAGATGCTTGCTGCCAGAGTTTGATTCCACCTGGAGAAGACAACTGGATCTTTTAAGTTCCTCTGATCTCCATATACAGGAAATAGCACACATGCACAGATATGTTTTTTAAAAAACAATTTGTTTTTTATAGAGCATATTTATGATCTCCCCCCCCCCACGGGTTTATTCCTGGATTTAAGTTGATTTCACAGCTTTACATTTGAAGCATACAGACATTCCTTCCTAGTTTTACTGAGACCACTTTGATGTGAGCTGAGAAAGCTTTAGTCCCAACCCAGAGGCCAGCATGGCTGCGCCCAGGCCCACACTGCTTCCACAGCCCAAGCTATGCTCCCTTGCCTCACAGCATTGGGCGTTTCTCAATGTGAAAAGAAAAAAATGACTGAAATTTGGCTGTTCAGAAAGAAGTCAATGTTTTGTGCTTAAGCACTTTTAAATTTAAATGTGAGGGGCATTTAAAGCTACCCTAAGGCCAATGACAGACCTGAATCACTTTCAATTCAAAGACAGGATAACACTTGTCCCCTAAAGGGAGTTCTGGATCCTTGCTGAGGCGCACATAATTAATTATCCTACTCACTGGCAGGACAGCCTTGGCCAATGAGGATCCTGATCACAGCTAGGGAGGTGTGATGGATGGGTTGGCAGAACTGATTTGGTCATTCTTTTTACATTTTTAAAAAACAGATCTGTTTTATTTTTGCTCATGCACGGAGGTATCCATGGAGGCCAGAAGAAAATGTTGGATCCCTTGGTATTGGAGTTACAAACATCTGTGAGCTACCACGTGGGTGCTAAAAACCAAACCTCAGTCTTCCACAAGAGTAGCCAGTGCTTTTAAACATTGGGTTATCTCCCAAGCCCTCTATTTAAAATAATTTTTAAAGATGTATGTATTTATATGAGTGTCTGCCTTCCTGTATGTGCATGTAGCACGTGTGTGCAGTGGCAGTGGAGGACAGAAAAGGGCCTTAGATCCCCTGGAACTGGAGTTATAGACGGCTGTGAGGTGCTAATTGGGTGCTGGGAGCCAAAGCTGGGTCCTCTGTAAGAACAGTATTCATGACCACTGAGCAATCTCTCCAGTAAGATGTACTCACTATGCAGTGCTGCCTGGCTTACAGCACACTCTGTAGACCAGGCTGGCCTTGAACTCACAGAGATCCGCCTGTCTCTGCCTCCTGAGTGCTGGATTAAAGGCGTGCGCTATCTTTGCCAGGCCCCCATCTTTTTAAAAGATTTAATTTTATAGGCTTATATGCTTTCAGCACAAGTTGAATCCAGCTGGATCTTTTCAGGCACCAAATGATAGAAATCTGCTATTCTTAAAGAAAGAGAGAGAAAAGAGAGGACCGGCTGGAGGGCAAGAGTGGGGAGAGGGGAAGGAGGGAGGGAGAGGGAGGGAGGGAGGGAGAGAGAGAAGGAGAGGGAGATTCTACGTGACAGATGCCTTCATTATGATGATGTTTTACCAGCTTAAAAACTATTATTTTATCATTATTATTTTAAACACTATCGTGCTTTTGAAATGAGAACTCATTGGTGTTTTATAGATACTGGGGGTTTCTCTATCTGTTTTGGTCAAACAAGCCAATCCTTCTGAAATAGTCACACCTTGGCCACCAAGTGAAAACAGATACAGCAACCAAGGGGAAAGCTCTTCCTGTTTACCACTGTCTTCAAAGCAAAGCTTCCCCATGATATGAAGTCACTACAGTGAGGGTTACAGACAACAGGGCCTACAACAGAACTGTACAAGCAGCCCCCCCCCCCGGTGGAACTGCTCATCATGTGACTCATTCTCCCTCTGACGCGGCTACACCACAGCGTATTGGTCTCTTCCCACTTGCTGATTTTGGTCATTTCTCTTTATAGTTTAGCTCTTCTGCAGAAGGTCAAGATCGACACTTTCTTTTTAAGGTATGCATGTGCATGTGAGCATAAGTGAGTGTGTATATGCACTTGTGCAGGTGCGTGTGGTTTGTACAGGTGTGTGTGTGGTATGCAGGAGTATGTGGTATACAGGAGTGTGTGTTTGTGTGCAGGTGTGTGTGACAAGTATGTGTGGCAAGTATGTGTGCATGCACATGTGCAGGTGTGTGTGGTATGTACAGGTATATGTGGTGTGTGCAGGTGTATGTTGTGCGTCTAGGTATGTGTGGTGTGTACAGGTGCATGTGTGGTATGCAAGTGTATGTGGTGTGTACAAGTGTATGTAATATGTGAGTGCAGAAATTTGTGGTGTGTGTGTGTGTGTGTGCAGGCATGTGTGGTATATGTGTTGTGTGGTGCCTGCAGGTGGCCTATAGTTAACGCTGGTGTCTTCCATCATTGTTTTCTTCTTCCTTTACTACAGCAGGGCCTTGCTGAACTTAGAGCCCACAGGTTTGTCTGTCTAGGCAGCTTGACTTGGGGATCTCCCAGCTCTGGCTCTGGAGTACTGGGCCTCACAACTGATGCTTTTCATGTGGCTTCTTCAAGCTCATTTTAAAAATCTCTCTGATTTAAACTTTCATTGTGCTGCACTGGACGTTCTTCCTTTCTTTTCTTCTTGTTTTGCTCTGATTTGAGCTGTGATGGGAGCTGCCCTCATTGTCACTCACCCCCTCTCATCTTTCCTCATGACTCTCCTTGCTGGACTCATGGTAGTTTGAGGTTGAGCCTCCTGGTTTGATCTTCTCCTTTTCTTTTTGATTAAGTGTGTGCAAGTGCATGTGGATGTTCACATGTGTGCATGTGGAGGTTCACATGTGTGCTTGTGCACATGGAGGTTTATATGTTGCATGTGCATGTGGAGGTTCACATGTGTGCTTGTGCACATGGAGGTTTATATGTTGCATGTGCATGTGGAGGTGCACATGTGTGCATGTGCATGTTGAGGCCAGAGGACAACCTCCAGTGTCATCCTCACCTGTCTCCTTTGAGGCAGGGTCTCTCTTTGGCCCAGATCTCACCAATTAGTCTAGACTTACTGGGTAATCAGCCTATGCAGGAATCTTGCATCTCTGCCTTTCTTAGGCTGTGATGAAAAACACATGCCACCAAACTTAGTTTATTTTGAGCTCAGACTTGGGTCCCCAGGCCTGCATGGAAAGTGCTTTACCAGCAGTACCTCCCTGCCCCCAGCTCCTTAATTGATGGTTATCTTTGTCTTTGGGATCTACTTTCCAGATGACATGCTCAGCTTCACTTTATAATCTGATTTGGCAGTATCCTGTTCTTGTCTCACAGAGGCAGTGCCTCTTCACCACTGGTCTGTAATGGGGGCTCTCCTTAATACCTGCTGTTCTTTAGCTTCATTTGATGGAGTGCCCTAGAGAGGATGCTGGGTTTCTTTAGGATGTAACTATTGATGGGTGGGCTTCACTCTAGTGTAATAAAGGAATTCAGAACCTGCAGTTCCCGCCTCTAAAGGGAAACTAACTCCCCATTCTCTTTCTTGGGTCATAGGGATGAGAGCAAGCACAGTAAGCTTTGGGGGACAAAGCAGAGGGTACAAGGGTAAATAGGTGTGCTCTGTAGTCCACACATGGTTTTATGTATTTATTTTTTGTTAATTTTTAAAGTTTATTTTATTTACATGAGTACACTGTAGCTATCATCACACACACTAGAGGAGGGCATCAGATCCCATTACAGATGGTTGTGAACCACGATATGGTTGCTGAGAATTGAACTCAGGACTTCTGGAAGACCAGTCAGTGCTCTTAACCACTGAGCCATCTCTCCAGCCCCACACATGGTTTTTAACTTAATCTTTCATTTTATAAAAGACATTATTCTTTAAATCTATCTTACATTCCTAACATGTTTAAAACAGTATGCAGTAATTTTACATATTATAGGGCACATGTGACATTTCCTTTTTTGTGTGGGCCTCCTGTATGCAAGAGCCCCAGTCCTTAATCTTTGCTCTGGGAAGTGTCTTTCTGTATAGCCACTCTGAAAGCAGATTTACCCTTATATGACATCAAGTGCCAGGGTTTATTAATTGCCTCTTGCCTTCAAGGTAGCTGCTGCCTTCTAGCCTGAGTCACTATGCTCCCCTTTCCACGGAGAGTGAGTTTACAAGACTGAAGAGTGAGGTGCCTGTCATGGAGGCAAAGGCAAGTGGTCAGGGTCATAGACACTGCAAAGAGAAGCTCCTACAACTAGTCAGTTACTGGGTGGTTCTTTATCCAAGGTCTTTGGCCAATACATTCTGTTGTCTTGGGCCCAAACACTGTGGCTCCATTTGTAATTCTATTCTGCTTCATAACTTTCCTAATGGAAGTGCAACCTGCAATTTAAGTTTTGAGTAGTAGTATTATCTTCTAGTTCTCTCAAACAGTGGCAAATCCCCCCCCCCCCCCCCCCACAGCTCTCAAATCAAATACAAGACTTTCTGGAGGCAGAGCTAGCATTGTGGATTGAATCTAGACGGACATAAGCTAAGCAAGTGTTCTCCACTGAGTTATATCCCCAGCTCTATTTTTAATTAAAAATGAAAAAAAAAAAAAACCAATTCTGATACAGGCTCTCCTCAGGGTGCTCAGACCGTGCATGGCTTCACTCTGTAGTACACGCTGCCTTGAACTAATGCAGATCTTTTCTGTCTCTCCATAGCCAGGACTGTAAGCTACGCCACTCACACCACTTTACTGCCCTAGACGATTTGATTCTTTTATCCTTTGCCTCTCCTCTTGACACAATAAGCTCCTCAGCACTGTGTCAGTCTGTGAGCCTGGGAGCACTGGGATCTGCACTGGGAGGCCCACAGGCTCTGGTATTCTGGGGGCAGCCAGGTCAACAAAGAGCACAGGCACATTTCCTTGAAATCCTCTGAGCTCTGCAGGTGCCAGATCACAGCTTTCAAGCATAAAGGTGGTTGACTTGGGGAATCCTCAGCATGACTGACAGAGGCTGGGCCTTATCACTTTCCTCTAACCCTTACTGTTCTCAGTCTGATAGGGGAGAGAGGGCCAGAGGCAGGATGCTGCAGCTAGATAAGAGAGGAGGAGACAAAGAAGCGTGGCACCCGATGTGGCCGAGTTTGGTCGGTCTTGAAAACGTGCGGTTCTCAAGTTCAACCTGAGGAGAGTTGGCTGTCCACACTAAGGCACTATGTCGGCAATCTGTGATCATACAGTTATGTCCTTACTTCCGATTCATGTGTTATTTCCTTGACATTCTTCTGAAGAGAGCAAAAGTAATTTTATTTTATATCTTTAAAGGACATTGAGTCACAACCCATAGTCACCCCCCACCCCAATGCCCCACCTTAGGCCAGAGCATCTTGAGCATACTATACGTGTGGTACAATAATCCACTTGTTAATCTGAGATACAGAAGCAGACAGATATCAAACTCACTTTTATCACCTGACATGACCTATAATCAGCTGCTGTTTAAACCCTGGAATTTTTGGAATGACTGAAAACTGAATCTGATTTTTTTTAAACCCTGAACTTTTAGTAGGACAACATAGTGCTTCTGGCTGTGAAGATTTGTGCTGAGTAGATTTGGTCAACTTGATATAAACCTAGATATATCTGGGAAGGCAAGAGTCTCAACCGAGGAATTGCCTCCATCAGATTGGCCTGCGGGAAGGTCTATGCGGGCATTTCTATTAATTAATGATTGATGGGGGAGGGTCCGGATCTCTGTTACTTCTGGTCAAGTCGGTCCTAGGGTATGTAAGACAGCAAGCTGAGCAAGCTCTGGAGAGCGAGTCAGTAAGCAACCTTCAGTTCTTGCCTTGAGGGCTTTCCCTGACTTCCCTTCCCCGATGCAATGCAAACTGTGAGCTGAAATAAACCTCTTCCTTCTCAAGTTGTTTTTTGGTTATGGTGTTTAGCACAGGAAAAGAAACCTAACTAGGACAAGGTCAAAACAAAACAACTTTTATGAGACCGGAGAGATGGTGTAGCAACTAAGAACACTTGTGGCTCTTCTAGAGGACCTGGATTTAATTCCCAACACCCACATGGCGGCTAACAACTATCTAACCACAGTTCCAGGGGATCCCATGCTCTCGTATGACCTCCATGGCCACTGAGCATGCAGGTGGAACCCAAACATGCTTGCAAGCAAGACACTCATCCCTATAAAATAAAACCAAGGTACATCTTTTTTGAAAGGTTTAAACTTCCAGAAGCCCTTTATTACTGCATAGGCATGTATAGGTGTGTACTCTGATGTTGTGAGTGTGAGAGCAGTGTCATCGTGTGCTTATGGAGGCCAAGCAACAGCGCCTGGCAGTTCTCCCCTCCCACGATGTTCAATTCGTCCAGGAATTGAACTCAGGTTGACAGTCTTAAGTGGCAAGCACCTTTACCAATTGTGCCATCTTACTGGACCTGCTGTAAGATTAAAAAATGAATATGCAATCCGAAGTTATCAAAAACAGGATGTAACATAACTAAAAATTGACAAATGTGGACAATACAAACTGGCTTCCTGGAGCTGGAGAGACTCTCAGTGGTTAACAGTGCTTGCAGGTCCTGCAGAGGACTCCTAACACCGACACAGAGGTTCACTGTTATCTGTAACTACAATTCCAGGGGCTCTGACATCTGGCCTCTCAGAGTACTGCAAGCATGTGGTTCACAGACATACATATAGACAAAACCCACCAGTACACATAAAATAAAACTTAATATTAATCCTATACTACGTTTAGCCAAGCATCTTTGAAGGATGGTTATTCTTGGGTAGCACGGACAGAGTGAAAATTCTCAACGCCGTTTCCTGATGTAGGAATCAGACATGACTTACTCTGGGCCTGCAACTTAATTCAAGTAACAACATGGGACCCAAAGTGCAAAAGTTACCTCTCAAGAGGGGCTTACCCCACCCCCACAGCCCACTGCCTCAGTTAAAATGAATGGAGTAAGCAGAGCAAATCGAGGCCTTTGCTTCCTCTGAACCCTAGTCGTACACAGCCTTGGCAGCAGCTGGCAGAATCCTCAGGCAGGCTCACTTTGGCCAAAGGGTTTCATAGGTAGCCTTCTGCTCATGCCATGTTTCCACCACTCGCTGATCTGGGGGTGGATCTGGGATTCTGAAGTTTGGTTCTTTACCTGTCAGAGTAGAAATAAAACTGCTTCCTTTGCAGCTCAGGATTAAAAAGAATTAAAGGGACAAGATGCACCTGGCTGCTGGCTGCATGGACCAGTGGGCTTGAATGGACAGCTCTCGTTTCATATCTAGAAAACATGCAGGAGGGACCAGCTGCAGTGGGCTATCTTTTGCTTTAAGAAGCAAAATGTGCAGAGCATCTTAAATTGCCTTATGAAGAAAGAAGAAACAAGAGCATAAGCAAAGAACTTTGGGAAAAAATTCTGCCACATATCCCAGAGTGACCGCCAAGAGTTGCCCTGTGCTTTCTCCAAGCTCGATGAAGACTATTTTAAGACAGAACACAAAATCTCATACGTTATTTGCCATCAAAATCATGGAATGGCATTCAGCATTCATGGCATGAAATAAGATTGTCCCCACCACCTCCGTGAGCAACACATTTGGACATGGTTCTGGACTACACCACAGACTCATCTGATTGTTTGTGGTGCAGATGGGTGAGGAGTCATGTGACATGGTCTGCTGGCTGTCTGTTGATCCCATAGGTCTAAGTTGGAAATGAGACACCGTATCTTCTAATTCCTGGCTGATGATCACCCAAGACACCAGAATGTAGGGCAATGAAGTGAATGCGAGGAAAACGGACTAGAAGAGACTGGCACACAGGTCCTGATGCCACACTGAGCCTCCTGAGAACCTGTGACTCTTTTAACCAGTAGGGGACTTCTGTAGAGTTTCTTCTCTTCTCCTTTACTAGTGATGCTGTTTAGCAGTCAACCCTGATCTAGTAAACTTGCTAAGATTTGACATTTTCTTATGAACTCAATAAATTAGAAACCTTTTTAAAAAAGATTTATTTATTTAATTTATATGAGTATACTATTACTGTCTTCAGACACACCAGAAGAGGGCATGAGATCTCATTACAGATGGTTGTGAGCCACCATGTGGTTGCTGGGAATTGAACTCAGGACCTCTGGAAGAGCAGTCAGTGCTCGTAACTACTGAGCCATCTCTCCAGCTCCCTAGAAATCTTCTTTTAAAGATAAAGTTTCATGTATCCAAGACTGACTCTGAACTCCTGCATATAGCAGACAATGACCTTGGTCCTTACTTTCTATTTTACTTTTTGAGACAGGGTCTCATCATGTAGCTTTGGCTGTTCTGGAACTCACCACGTAGACCACACTGGCCTTGAACTTATAGCCATGACACTGCCTCTGCCTTTGAACTTTCGATCCTCCTGCCTCTATCCCAGTGTTTTCCGGCAAGGATTACAGGTACAAATGACTACACTCATTTTACTGGTGCTGGGGATCAAATCCAGAGCTTTGTGCATGTCAGACAAGCACTCTGCCAACTGAGCTACGGCCCAACAGCACATACGTGTAAATGCAATCTGATCTAGGAGGCAATCTAAAAAGCATTCTAGGGCCAGTGAGATGGCTCACTGGGCAAAGGTGCTTGTCAGACAAGTCTGGCGACCGGGGTGCTGCCCGGAGAGAACAGACTCCACACACACTGTGGCACATGTACCCTCTCAAAAAAGAAATAAAAGTAAAAAAGTATGCTCTTCAGCTACATTTGTGTTTTAGGGAAAGATGGTGTCACCTTGCCCACATCCTCCCATAACACAGTCCTGTTTTACTGCTGTTTCTAGATCCTGCCTCTTTTTTTTTTTTTTTTTTTTTTTTAAAGAAAAAATTGAAAATGGACTTTGCCTCCTTCAGGGGAATCCATGGCCTGAACGTGTCCTCCCTTTTATGTCTCGCCAACAAGCTACCTGCTGACTGCTCCTGGAGACTGAGTTCCTAGAGACACAAGTGCTAAAAGCCTTTTCTGTTTGCAGTCCTGCCTCAGAGGAGGTCAGTGTTTATGCTGGTGCTTTTCTCCCACATCACAGATGCCCTCACACAGGGGTCTTTGCCTGGTCACATCAGCTGCCTGCGGACATTAATACATGGGTTGAACATGCCGTGCTTCACACCTGGTGGGAAACATCCCTTTTTTTCAGTTGCCCATTTGAAAGGTTAATAGGCAGGCAGGTGGTGTGCAAACAGCTGTGTCCACAGCCATGTGCCCAGGGAGCTAGAAGGGTGGTATTCAGCTATTGAGACCAAGCCTCTATGCTGGAGCTGATGGTTCTGCAGGCTTCATTCTGGAGTGCCAGGTGCAGCCTCCTGGGGATACCACGGCTGTGCTCAAGCACATCAACACAGCTAATAAAAAGTTATTTCTATGGATTGTGCTTCCGTTCTTAACAGGTAAGTTACACTAATACTCTGTGTTAGTTGAGGATTGTGAAATACTGGCAGTGACATGAGCCAATATGGTTTGTTCCTTCCAAAGCTCACACTGGAACTTGTGAGGTATTAAAAGTGTGGAGACTTAATTAATTTAACTTTTATTGATGGGGCCTGGATTAGATAATCATGGGTGAAACCCCCTGATTAAATCTTGGTGGCTTGAGAGAAAGATGAGGGGCCAGGGATGCCGCACAGTTGACAGAGTACTTGCCGAGCATGCATGAAGCCCAGGTTTTATGACTAGACATGGTGCAGGTTCTATGTCCAGCACTTCAGAGAAAAGGTGTGGTGGAAGGCTTGGGTAGTCCCAGTATTTGGATGGTGGAGGCAGGGGGATCCAGGTTATTTTTTTAAAGAGGTAGTTTGGAAAAATGAGACCCTGTAGGAAGAGAGAGGGGGGGGGGGGGGGGGGGAGAGAGAGGCATCAGAGAACACACCGGTGTCCTGCAGCTTGCCATGTGCCTTGTGCCTCCCTAAGGCCTCCTGTAGTAAGAAGGCCACCGTCAGATGTACTCCTGACCATTTTTGTTGAAACTCACCTGGTCTGTTGTCTTGTGTCAATAGCAACAGAAAAATACACTATTAGGTGCTACAGTTCCTCAGACTGTGTCCAGCCCTTCCCAAGCTGAACTTCAATCGCCAGACATTAAAAAAGTGGAGTGGTCAAATTCAACTCGAGAGATTAGAACGGGTTAGGAAACCTATCTTCCTTCTGTTCTTCCTGACCCCTAGGCCCGGACTCAAGTTTTGGGAGAAAGCTGCTCAAAGCCTTCCATGGCTCATCAGGTGCTGTATCATCACATGCTCAGCTCTGCATCTGAATCCCTTTGCTAGTGTGCAACTCTAGTGAAGTGCACTGCTCTCACCAAACAGAAACTAGATCTCTGGAACGCCCTGCATTGTGCGGCTCAGGCTCCCCAAACCAGCCTCATCTATGGCTAGACATACCCAAATCTCATTCCATCATCCATCCATCCATCCATCCATCCACCCACCCACCCATCCATCCACCCACTCACCCACCCACCCATCCATCCATCCATCCACCCACCCACCTATCCATCCACCCACCCATCCATCCATCCAACCACCCATCCACCCATCCAACCACCCATCCACCCATCCATCCATCCACCCACCCATCCACCCACCCAACCATCCACCCACCCATCCATCCATCCATCCATCCATCCACCCACCCACCTATCCATCCACCCACCCATCCATCCACCCACCCATCCATCCATCCACCCATCCCCCCATCCGTCCATCCACCCACCCACCCACCCACCCACCCACCCATCCAATCTACATCTAACCCATTTATCTATATCTGTCTAGTCTATTATCTCTATATCTGTACCTACCTATCTATCCATCTAATCTATTTATCTCTATCTCTATCTAATCTATGTATCTATATCTGTCTATCTATCTGTTTGTCTATCAATCAATCAGCCAGTCAATTATCTTTTGGGGTTTTGTTTGTTTTGTTTTGCATTTTTGAGACAGGGTTTCTCTGTGTAGCAGCCCTAGCTGTCCTGGAACTCACTTTGTAATCCAAGTTGGCCTCCAATTTACAGAGATCTGTCTGCTTCTGCCTCCCAAGTGCTGGAATTAAAGGTATGTGTCACCATGCCCAGCGCAGAATGTTGTTTTTAAGAGGATGAAACATCTTTCTAGAGGCTTGTAATGTAAAGATAATTAAACAGAAAGCAAAGAAACAGCTTCATCAGATTCAACCATGAGAACTGAGAAACCTCTTCAGTCTGTGAAAGAGCAAATGTGTGCAGTGGGCTCCTGCTCTGGTTTGTGTCCAGGAAGCCTGCAGGAGAGAAAGAAATCCCAGATGGAGACATTCCTCAAGAGGCTTCTACAGAGCCACCAGCCTTCATTTCCAGTCTGCACAAACTCTCTCTCTCCTGCAGTTATGCCTAAGCAAAGCAGCAGAGTCTTGAGCAATGTGTTAGGGTCCCTTGCCAAGCACCAGAAAGAGGAAAATGTGGGTTATAGGGCTGTCTTTTGTAGCTAGGGAGAGGGGAGTGGGTGGCCACTCATTAACCAGGCATGCCTGAGTGCTCAGGGGATGGTGGAGAAGGTTTGTCCCGAACTTTTCCATCACTGCCATGGCTCATTTCCACAACATCGTTAAGGCAACACTATTAATACTGGTGTTATGGTTTGTGTCACTGTTGTACCAACGACAATTCACCAGCTTCGTTAATGCTTTTCTAAGTGCTGGGAGTGAGGCAAAAGACCTGGGTCTGAGCTGAAGGAATTCTCATCTAGATGCAAATTGAAGCAAGTCGTCCATGGTGCATGAATGGTGCATGAGCAAGCAGTAGCAATTTTTCCACCATTTAATGCTCAGTCCCAGCTCTCAACCCCAAACCCAGTGCATTTTCACACAAATATGTTGGCCTAACAGCCTCCCTTCTTAGAATTTAACTGTTTTCTTATCCCTACCTGATATTCTGAGTCTTGATCCCTTCGATTTAATCTGAGGTAAATACTTCTTCCCCCCCCCACCACCACCACACACACACCCTACACACACTTCAGATATAAAGATGTTAGCACCGGATATCTTGGATGTTCCAAAAGAATAATGACAATGATAACAATATTGATGATGATGATGATATTAACCAAACCATTTCCCCCCCCTAGTGAAACATTCTGTCCTAGAGGAAAAAGGGAGGCTCTGGAAGTTAGGGAAACCTACAAGGCTTAGGAAGTTCCTGAAAGTTACAAGATTCACAGGACCAGCTCCTAATGTTATACAAGAGGTAAAATTGCTTCTTCTTTAGTTGCCTGTCCAGGGGTGCAATTTTCTTGAGTCATTCTCATGCTAGTGACCTTCTAGTGATGTGACTGCCTTGAATCACCCATCCTCCTATGAGTACCCTCAAGAAACTCAATAGTTTACTAAACTAGACATAGGTGGAGTGGTTTCTTTGGTCTTTGATTGTTGCTTGTGGTGAAGAAACACTTGTTAATATCTCCTCAGGGGAAAAAAAAAATCACTCAACAGATCCTAGAAGAGCTTGCCTTTCACTGACTGTACTGTCCTGGATAGCTGAATGGTAGTGTTACTCACCCTTTCATACCCCAGACCTTCAGCATTCACTCCTCCCCCACACGACACATAAATGGGAAGCACCTAGCCTAGCCAACTTTATCACACAATGATTTTTAAATTAGTGCTTTCCTGTAAAAGCTGCTGCCCCTGCAGCCTCAGTGCAGCCATGGCTGTGTCTCATGGCTGCTGCTTTATTTCCTGGTTTCTTAGTTTCCTTCATGAACTCCACCCTACAGTCTGTTGCTAATGAAATCTTTTTAGAAAATTACTTTGCTTCTGTTGCATATGCCAGTGTGTATGGTATGCATGCGCATACATACGTGTGTAGGTTCGTGAACATGTGTGTGCACGTGTGGAAATCCAAGGCTAATATTAATATCCAGAGTCTTCAGTTGCTGCCCATGTTCTCTGAGGCAGGGTCTACCAACTGAACTCAAAGCTTGCCCACACAAGTAGTCCAGCTAGCCAGCTTAGCCTGGGGAATCTCATCTCTGCCTTCTGAGTGCTTGAATTACATATGGGTCCCCATACCTACGTAGCATCTATGTGGGTTCCGGAGAATCTCACTCTTGTCCTTATGTCTGCCTTTCAAGCGCTTTCCCTACTGAATCATGTTCCCTGCCCCTAAAGGATTCTCACACTAAAAACAAGTGTAGCACATGTACTTGTGTCAGCTAGCTTTCTATCCATACCAAAAAAATTTACCTGAGATCATTAACTTATAACCATTTTGGCTCACAGTTTGGGAGGTTCCTGTATCATTTCTTGGCTCACAGCTCTGAGACCCTGACCGAGCAGCTTTTTACAACAGGAACATGTGGTGAGTCACACCACTCACTCACCTTACAAGCCATGTGGAGGAGACAGAGGAAGAGGCTGGGCTTATCTTCTTTATGCTCCTAGTGACCTAAGGACCTTCCCTCAGGGCCCCTTCTCCTAAAGGCTTCTCTACCTAACAACAGCACTGCTCTGGGGGACACGCTTTTTATCACAGAGATCCTGAGTGACATTCTACATCTAAACAGTAACATTTCTCTAAAAAAACATGCAGAGAAGATAGTGACCAGTTTATGATGACCTCTGTGTCCCTGCTTCAAATGCAGCCCATTCTTACCCAAGGACATGCAGATCACTGCCATCTTCCCTAACCTTATTACCCAATCTCCTCCATCAGTTTTGAAGTGATCTGCTTCATTTTATTAATCCTCATAGGGGAGAAGAGTCACAGGCATCAAATCCTAATTACACAGACTATCTCTTGGTTCCTCAACACCATGTGCAGCCAGGCTCCCAGCTCCTGGGAGGCAGGACCAGTGTCCAAGCCCACTGCACTCTGGGCTGGGCCTGGTCTCACCGCCTCAGAACAAAGCTCTCCCACTTGTCTCCTGTCTTTCTGGGGACTATGTTCACGGTACTCACTGGACTTTCTCACAATTAAACTGCACACCAGAATAAAGGGAAACTCTGACATGGATTTGCCAGGGATTAGTAAACTTCTGAAGAAAAGCCACATGGAAATCCCTTGGGCTTTGCTGGGTTGTGGCTCCAGCATGGGCTAACACAGGGAAGAGATGAGAGGATGAGCGTGTGCCAATCAAACTTCATAAAATGAAGTGATAGGTCAGATGTGGCTCAGGGGACAGGGTGGGTCAAGCCTGAACTTCGAGGCACATGAACTGAGAGGATGAGTCACCCTGGGGTGGAGAGGCAAGTTGCCTTCAGAGAGTGCAATACTATGCTGAGAACATGGCTGTGGAGTCCAGCTGCCATGGTTCACATCTTGGCTTCCACATTTGCTAGCCGCTAACCTGTCAATGAGTAATTGTGTATAATTATCTTACTGGGTCCTTGTCTCAGTCTGAGGCAAGCACCATGTCTCCATCTAGCAGAGGCACGGGGTGAGGGGGTCGTAGGTACAGGACCTGTAAAACATTTCTTCAGCTCCAGGTCCAGCCACTCTCATCACTGCAGAAATTATCTTCCCTCCTTCTCTTCCTCCCTCCTTCTCTCCCTCCTTCCCTCTCGCCCTCCCTCCCTCTGGCTCATCCCTCAATTATCTCCACACCAAGCCTGGCAAGACAAAAGCCCACATTCTAGGCCCAGGCTTTGTTATCTTGCTCTTTCAGTAACCCTGCCATCTGGCTTCCAGCCTGGCTGGGCCTGTGATCCACCCTTCCTTCCTTCCTTCATCTCTCCTTCCCTCCTTTTCCTTCCCCTTCTCTTCCATTCTCTCTCATCTTCCCTCCACCCCTTTCTTCTTTCTTTCCTGTAATTAAAAAAAGTTAGTGCACAGAGTGATGTGCTTCATTATGGTATTTTCATACATATTTTTGGTTGGGCTTCTCCCTGACTCCCCAGGCTCTGTCTCCTGCTGGTCCCCATTTTCCTCCCTCTCCAACATCCCCTGAAGAGTTCTTTTTCCCCTCTCCTGATTGTTCCATGCCCCACATATCACACACGCACACACTCACACAGACACAAACACACATACACAAATACATGCACACACACACCCCAACACACATACACAGACACATAGACACACTCACAAATACATACACACTCACATGTGCACACAGACACATACAAAACACACATACACAGACATAGACACAAACACACACATTCACACACACAGACAGAAAGACAGACATACACAGGCACATAAGCACATGCACACATACACCAACACACATTCACACACAGAGATACACATAGGCACAAACACACAGACAGACAAGTACACAAACACACACATGCTCATATGCATATAGACAGACATATACACAAATACACATTCACATGCACATACTGACACATACAAACACACATTCACAGACAGACAGACACACACACACACACACACATACACACACACACATACATACACACACACATACACACACACACACACACACACACTATTAAACTCCAGGATCTGCACAGTAGAGACGAATGCATTTGTTTGAGTCTGAGTGTGTGAGTCTGGCTTATTCATTAGCACATAATTTCCCGTTCAGTCCATCTTCCTGCAAACACTGTGATTTCCTTTTTCTTCATGGCTGGATAAAAATTCCACCATGTATATTTACACCACATTTCTCTTACCCTTTCATCTGTTGGTGGATACCTAGGTTGGTTCCATTCCTTTGCTATGGTGAACAATACATCAATAAACACCAATGTAAAGGAGCCCACGACCATGGCAGTTTCTTATACAAGACACACATACAGTTAAGTACCGAGGGCAGAGGCAGGCGATACCAGCCCAAGACAGGGCAGCAGCCATTCTCGTTCCTCCCCACAGCAGTGAGAGAGTTGGAAGATTGCTTAGTAAGCTTCAGGGAACGCCTCATCTCTGTATCACACCAATGTCCTAAACGTGGTCTCTCAGCCATAGGCAGGGCTACTCAGTTACAAAGGAAAGCCCAAGGTAGGTCCTATAGAAGCTGTTATCACGGTTAGAGGGCATGGCTGACATGGATTTAACTAGAGCTGTGTCGGTGTGTGGCTCCATAGATGAGTAAAGTCATCCTGGGAATTTCTGTCTTCATTTTACTCTGTATCCCTATGATTCAACAGTGCTGAGTACGGCCTCCTGGCTGTGGATATTTGGAAGCCCCTCCCACACCTGTGAGCTTTGTCATAAAGAGGAAAGGAGGAAAACTCCTTGACTGACTTAGCTCCTGGGTTGGTTTTCTGGGAGACCCTTGCTTCCTGTTGGGGAGACTTTTGGGGCGGGGATTATCAAAATCACCTTTGAGTACTCAGTGCCTGGAATAGTGCCCCACAAAAAAGAGGGTTTTAGGGAAAAACAGCTGAGCAAATGGTTTCCCTTGTGGGTTCCTGGGGACATGAGAAAAACAGGCAGGGGGAAGGGATTTGTTCAGGTGGTAGAGTGCTTGTCTATCACATACATAGTGCCGACTCCCCCCCCCCCCCATCAAGTAAGCCAGGAGTAAGGGCTCACACCTATAACCCCACCATTCCTGGATGAGGGAGGGGGAGAAGGAGAAAGACTGAGAGAGGAGGAGAAAGGGAGGGAAAGGGTGAGGGAGGGACAGAGGGACGGAGGGAGGGAGGGAGGGAGGGAGGGAGGGAGAGAGAGAGAGAGAGAGAGAGAGAGAGAGAGAGAGAGAGAGAGATCTAGGTCTCTTACATCCTTGGCACTCAGCTACCCTGCAGGGGCTCTGTCTTCTTTCTGTTCTAGGATTGAGGATCCTCACCAAGCAGGGAGTCATGAGAATGCAGCCTCAAATGCCGGTAGCTAGGAGAAGGGCTGGCCTCTGGCCGTTCTCTCTCGGTGACACAGAAGCTCCAGCTTTGTGGTTCTCATACCAGCAAGCCCTCTTAGCAGCTCCTGCTCCTTGACACAATGTCACTTCTCCCCCCCCCTACACATACACTATTTTAAAATTATCTAATCTATAGTGAGCAACGAGTGATAGAAACATTAGTTTGCCATCTCTGGACAGACACATTCCAAGGCAAGTTTTTATTAGGCTGTCACTGGGTACTTGAAGTGGTAGACAGGAATGCAAAACCAAAGTAGTATATACAAAAACTTCTTAGTGTAATGTAATTTGAAATATTTATAGATTTCTAGAGTGCTTTTCCTTTGGGGGTGTAGCCCGTTGGGTGGCGTTTGTGACGCATTCATGAAGCTTTGGGTTTCATCTTAAGCACCACACAAAGCAGACTGAGTGGTGTAGACCCCACGGTCCCAGCACTGGGGTAGTAACAGGAGGATCCCAACCAAGTCCACAGTCATCCTCAGCTACACAGTATGAGGCCAGCCTAGGATAAGAGACTTTGAAAAGCATCTTTAATTGGTACATAATTGCATGTGTTTATAGGGACAGGATGATGGCTTGCCACAGGAATGTAATATGTAGTGAGCAAACCAGAGTAATGAGCTTTTCTGTCTTGAGCAGATTAACACAAAATAAAAGTCTGTGTTGAGGATACAGCGTAGTCTATAACACGCTTCTTATATTAGCATGAGGTCTTGAGTTCAACCCCCGGCACCCACATAAAATACAGGCAACCCCAACACTAGGCTGCTAGAGCCAGGAGAATTGCCAGGGTGGGGCCTCCACTCTAGTAGAATTAGTGAGCTTCAGATTTGGTGAGAGACCCTGTCTCAAAATACAAGAGGGAGAGTGATTGAGAAAGACACCTTGGATTAGCCTCTGGCCCTCACATGTATGCACACACACATGCACTGACACATATGTATGTATATACACATACAGACAGCACACAGACACACACGGACACACACACAGGCTATTCATCTCAAATAACCTTGAAAAGCTGACTGGCCAGAGATTACCTCCAGTATTCAGGTTACACAAACAAGAGATCTTGCCAATGAAGTTGGTTGACACAGTTTTTTAAAAGATTACCTTTTGCTCAGGTCACTTTCCCACAAGGAAACAAACGTTAGCTATCTGTTATCATGTAACAATGCCCAGTATCTCAGTGGCTTAAGACAGTATTCACATTGAAGTCTTTATCCTCCACTCCTGTGCTCTGTGAAGACAGAACCTTTAAAGTGGTAATTACAGCTAAAGGAGAGACTTGGAATACACCCTTAAAATGCACAAGACTGTCAGCTCTATACCCAGCCTTGAAAGGAAAGTAGAATGATGTCATAGGGCAGACCCACAGCACTAGATCCTTACAAGAAAGGGAAGGGATCGAAGGATGCAAGCACACAGAGAAGAGGCTATGAGAGAACACAGCGAAAGCTCTGCAGGTCAAGGGCCGAGGCCTCCAAGAGACCAAACTCTCCAGATGCTGGACTGCATTAATCAGCTTTGTACTACTACAACGGAGCATGGGGCCCAAGCTGCTTCTGGGGTAAAGGGACGTTTATCTATGGAGATTCAAGCAGAGCTCGATTTCTGTTGGGACTGTCTCCTGGCTTAGGGTCTTCCCTTACCTCACTCTTTCTGCGATTACTCCTGTAATGATATCATCCCCAAGTCCTCCAGGGGGCTCTGATGAAAGACATAGGCCAAATGTGAAATCACAAGACCAGGGGTGTAGTTTAGTGGTGGAGTGCTTGCTTAGCAGAAGCTCTGTGTGTGTGTGTGTGTGTGTGTGTGTGTGTGTGTGGTGCATGAGAGCATGCACACACTTAAATGTGTCTCTATGCTGGGACATATGGGCATACTTTAATGGTCAACGACATAACCTAGAGTCACCTGGGAACAGAGTCTCATTAAAGAGTTTCACTAAGAGACTGTCTACATTGGGTTGGCCTGTGCACATGTCTGTGCAATATTATCTTAATTAAATTAATTGATGTGGGATGCATCATCCCCATGGGGCAGCACCATTCCCTAGGCAGTGAGTCCAGATCCACAGAAGAGTGGAGAAATTGAGATGCCTACAAGTAAGCACACGAGCATCTCTGCAGCCCCTACATCAAACCTCTTGAAAGAGTCTATACTATCACCTCTCCAGTGTGTGTCTTTGGCCCTTGGCCATGCAGGGATCTAGAGGCAGGCTTGCCAAGTTCATGGTGAAATGGGGTGACGTCATCCTTTGGCTTCTCGTGGTTCCTGCCTTTCTGCCTGAACCCAGGCAGTTCGGATCCCTCTTCTGTCTGTCCCTTAGTGGCCCACTCTCCTTATTCTCTCTTCACCAGCCACACATCATTTCACCATCACTGCCTCAACGTTTTATATTTATATTAAGATGCTTCCAGTTCTGGATTCACATACCCAATTCTATTTACCCTCTTTCCCTTGAACTCAGGAGTCACAGTGCCTCACTGTCCCAGAACAGCTGACTCCTACTCACAGACACAGACCGCCACAGCCCTTTGGTCTCCCAACACAACAAATCCACTCCATCTGGTCAAGAAAGAGTTTTAGAATCATCCTTGAGTCTTCTTTTCCTCCTTGAATTACTTAGTCACCAGATGTCAAGTGCCTTCTGCTTCTTCCTGCTCAGAGCTCTCTGAGTTCCACTGAATTCTCACTGCCTTCTCCTGCTCCCAGGCCCAGACCACTTCCCACTGCCTCTAGCGTGGGTCTCTGCTCCTGCACCTACTATCTGATCTCAACAGCCAGCCAGCATACACCCCAAAATGCAAAGCTCGGTCACTGCTCCTCCTTACTGAGAAAGGGTTTGGGTGTATGTGTGTTATGATGTATGTGTATGTGTGTGTGTGATCACCAAGATAGAATAGACTGCTCTCCCATAACAACCAAACAGGTTCTAGCGTGTTTTATTATCTTCCCACCCCCATTTGCAGACAAAGTGCCTTCTTTTGTTTAATCAGGGGCTATTTATTGAAGCCACATGCCCCATACACAGATGAGCATTACTCATGGCTCTGTCACCTCTCATCCAAGCTAGCACCGGACCTGGCACTTGTTCTTTTAAAGCAGGGTCTCAGGTCTCAGGTAGACTACCTTTAGGGTTACTGGGTAGGTGGGGATGACCTTGACCCTCTGAGCCTCTTGTCTCTACCTTTCGAGTACTAGGATCATGAGAATCCTGTAGCAGGCCTGCTTATATGGTGCTGGAGACTCACCAACCACTGGACTTCAAGCTCTCTGGACAAGCATCTTACCAAATGTGCTACATCTCCAGCCTGTATTTATTTATTGAATAAATAAAGGATTTCAGTAAGTGTTGTCACTAAAGACTAATTATTCATCCCATTCCTTTCCAACTTTAGAACAAAATTCATGGGAGCTGACTTAAGAAAAAATTATCTTCATGGTCCCCATTTATGCAAAGAGTCTCTATTCTAAAGAACAGAGATAAATTATGTTGAAATATTTTTAGGGCTCCAGAAATCTTCAGGCAGCTCTTATCTCTCCATGAAGATTATGCCAGTAGCATAGCTAACAAAATCAGCCAAGCTCTTAAGAAACAGCACATAAATTAAAGCATCCAACAAAATCCAATTATAAAGGGACACAGTTTGTATGAATGTCAAATAACCCCCCACTCCACTGTGGCTGAAGTGGCTGCAGACAGTGCCAGGTGTGTGTGTGTGGGGTACATCTCCCAGGATGACATTACAGACTGTTAGGTTGTTAATGGCAAGCAGCCAGCAGGGACATCCTTTTCTGATCTTTTAGTGTGTGATCCATGTGTGCATATATGTGTGTTATGATGTGTGTGTGTGTGTTATGGTGTGTGTGTGTTATGATGTGTGTGTTATGATGTATGTATGTGTGTGTATGTGTATGTGTGTATGTTATGATATGTGTGTGTGTATGTGTGTGTATGTGTGTCATGGTGTGTGTGTTATGGTGTGTGTGTTATGATGTGTGTGTGTATGTGTGTGTTATGATGTGTGTATGTGTGTGATTGTGTGTATGTTATGATATGTGTGTGTGTGTATGTGTGTGTATGTGTGGTGTGTGTGTGTATGTGCGCGAGCGCACACACACACATGCATGCGGAGACCAGAGTTGGATATCAGATGTACTCTTCTCTGACTTTCCACCTTATTTCCAGTACAGGGTCACTTCACTGACTTTGAGGCTTACCTCAAGTTGATTGATTCAGCTAGGTTTGAGGACCAGCGATCTCCAAGAACCTATTCACCTATTCATCTCCTCTTCCCCTCACCCCAGAACTGAGGTTACCAGATTCCTGCTACTGTACTAGCTTTTGTGTAGGTGCTGGGGATCCAAATCCATGTCCTCATGTTTGTGTGGTAGGTACTTAACCTGCTAAGCTATCTCCTTAGCTCTCTGTTCCAATTCCTGAAACATATCCTTTGGAACCTGAAGTGGGGAGCCCTGGTGGTGGCCCTGATTTCTTGCAGCTTTAAGTAGACAAGTACCAAGGACAAGCTCATTAGGAGGCCCACAGGACACAGGTCTCAGCAGAGAATCATGTAAACACGCAGTTCTGTGACATAAATGTATCCACACTGTCATGGAGTCCTCACAACCTCCACCTCCAAGACCACCTTACCTCCCCAAAGGGAAACGAACGTGCATTGAAAATGTTGCCCGGGGCTGGTGAGATTGGCTCAGTGGGAAATGGCTACGGCTGCTAAGTCAGAGGACCTGATTTCATCTCATCTGTTGAGATCCACACAGTAGAAGGAGGGAGACTGGGAGATTGTCATCTGACCTCTGTACAAGTGCTGTGACACACATACCACACCCCACCCTCCGAATAAACAAAATGTAATTTAAAAAAATGTCCCTCTCTCCCCTTAGCCCCTGGGAAACCAGCACTGCACTTTCTGCTTCTATGAAAAGTGGGGGACCCTATGTAAAGGAGACCATGAAGTATTTGTCCTCTGGTGTCTGGCATCTCTCACTCAGCATGGCAGCCTTGAGGTTTATCCCTGTCCATAGCCAGTGTCTGTCTCACACCCAGTTCCAGCCATTCATGCTTCTTAACTGTATCTCTGCTTATTTGAACTCACACCACTCCTCCAGGCTCAGCTCAGCAGGTACTGTGTCTGCTCCAGTCATTAACCCAGCCATCAACTTACTGCTCTGACTTAGCTTTTTGCCAGAGTACTACTTAATACACTGCCAGCAAGTATGTACACTCTTGAGGAGAGAGCAATCCTGGGCAGTCTAACACTTGCCATGCAAATGACCACTACCAAGAGCCCTTGAATGAACAGAGGAGCAATCACGGCATGCTCTGCTTGGCAAATACATTTTCTCCCCTAAGACATCAACTGTTACCAGCTGAATGACGTCCCACAAGAAGACATGCTGGCATTTAACTGTAGCATCCTCGAGTAGCACTCTGATTTGGAAATAAGGTCTTTGTGGATGTCACCAGGTTAAAATGAAGCCATTGAGGTGGACTCTGACCTAAGATGATTAGTGTCTTAAGAAACGGGACATGGGGACACAAGCAGATACAGAAGGAAGGTGGCTTAGGAAGTGGAGTTAGGATCTAGACATGCCCAAGCTGCTAGATGCTGGAAGAGAAAAGAAGCTCGGAAGCTTGGAGAAAGCGTGACCCCACCCAAATACTCTGGCCTCTTAGCTTCGGAACTGTGTGGAAATTCAATGTGCTTGTTTAAGCCCTTGGTGTTTGGGATACGTGCCTTTCTTTTCCACAGGTACAGAACTTGTCCATTTAATAGACTGCACAAAATATATGAAACAAAACCACCTCTGTATTGGATATGCATGTCTCATTTGGACTGTCTAAAGACGAGATAGACCAACATTACATAGAGCTTACTTAGTGTTAACAATTTTGCTATCCAAAGATGGTTTAAAAATCTACAGAGGAATGTGCCTAGCCACGTCACAACCATGCCATTTTATAAAAGGGATGGAATACACAAGGATCTTGGTGTTGTGACGGTCCTGGAACCAATTTCCAGTGAGACTGTGCTTTGTTGTCACAGCCCCAGCAAAAGAAACCATCGTGAGTGAATGACAGGGCTCCATCTATGCTGATACAGCCTCGCTGGGCTCAGACCAATGTTTGGACAATATTCAGGCATAGGGGGCATCTGGCCTCTTCCATCAACAACCCCTGACCTTCTCTGTTAATCCTCTGACAGCCATGAAGACATGTTGCCCCACTTCCCACCAAGCGACTAACTTTCCAAGAACCTACCTCCAGTCAGGTGATGCCAGACCTTAAAACTCTACAACACAATCCCTTTTTTTCTTTTCTCTTCTTTCTTTTCTTCTCCCCTCTTTCTCCTTTCCTTCCTTCCTTCCTTCCTTCCTTCCCTCCCTCCCTCCCTCCCTCCCTCCCTCCTTCCTTCCTTCCTTCCAATTTATTGTTTTGTTAGTGATAGCAACCTAGTCAAGGTAAATCCAAATGGTGCTTCCAAAACAGGAGAGTTTTTGGTTTTTTTTCCCTTCTCGATCCGACCCCAAGACTCATCCATCCATTTTTTTATGTAAGTACTGTAGCTGTCTTCAGATGCAACAGAAGAGGGCATCAGATCTCATTACAGATGGTTATGAGCCACCATGTGGTTGCTGGGATTTGAACTCAGGACCTCTGGAAGAGCAGTCAGTGCTCCTAACCACTGAACCATCTCTTCAACCCCCCCTTTCCCCCCCAAAGCAGGAGTTTTAAGAAGTGGAGGGAACAGACATTCTCCTGGCCATGCCCCAGGTAGAGAGGACAGAACAGCTTCTCCTTTGATTCTTACAGTGTCACCTGACTTGCATGTTGTTCTCAGCCTGTGACTTATGACAGCACAATTTACAAATGCTAGCCTTAGGCAGCTGAAGCTGGTGTGGGGAAACATCGTCCTCCCCTCTCCCCCACAGCCTGGTCCAGCCCCACCCTGGGATAGATGCAGACTTACGGTTCTCAAAGGAGCATGGTGTGTCAGGGATGCCAGAGGGGGCTGCACTGGGCTCTGAAAGGCCAGGGAGAAGCGCTGGCCAGTGTCTGGTGGGGATGAGGAAGCATAGATGCGGCTTTCTAGGCGTTCAGGCTCCTGCTTGTAGGACTCCAGGGGAAATGGATGCTGCTTGGTCACTTGGGTGGGTGTTGATGGAGAAGAGGAGACACTGGAGGCTGCAGGGAGGTAACAGAGCTCATTAGAGGTGTGGCCTTGGTGGGGAAGAGGGCTCTGTGCTTCTAAGCACCCATCCCATCTTACCAACCAAACAAGCAAACACAGGAATCAACCCTGAAATAGTAAATGTAGAAATCAAGGCAGAGTTTACTAAGTGTATTCATAGGCTCTTACTAGTTCAGAGTTCAGAAGCACCCTCACTATCCATGCTGAGGTGTGAGCAGTGTTGGGGGTGTCCTACAGTCCTGACTATTCATATAGTCAGGGCTGGTCTACCCTCCACATGGTCTCTCTCTCCTCTTGGCCAATACTGCTTGCTCTCTTCCCCCTCCGCACCATGCATGTGCCTACAGCAAACACCACGGAGCCATATTGGTGGAGGTTGCTTATAGAGATGCAGAGAGAGCTCAGCAGAACCAAGGAGAAGTCACGTGACAATATGGATGAACCAGAAGGTGCTTGCCTTGCAAGCAAGAGGACCCGAGCTTGGAGTCCACATAAGGTTAAGTCAAGCTTGGTAGGGTGGTACACACTTACACTCTCAGCACTGGGGAGTGTTGGCAGAAACAGGCAAATCCTTGGGGCACAGGCAGCCAGCCTAACATACTTGGTGACCCCTTTAGAGGGTACCCAAAGATGTCCTCTGGCATCCATGTGCACATGCACAAACATAGATTCCCCAAATAAGCACACAATGGATGTGGGATGTAAACATTCATGATTATATAATCCTGCACGCCTGTCTCTACCTCCTGACTGCTGGGATTAAAGGCACGTGCTACCATGCCCAACACCTCTTCTTTTATGAGGGCACTTACCATACTGTCTCAGGCCCACCACAACCCAACAGAACCTCATCCAAACTTGACTAACCTGAAAAACCCCTATCTCTAAATAAAGTCACATTCACAGTACTGGGCCATAGTCTCCAATGTATGCTTCTAGGGATACAATTTGGCCCGCAATAGTTAACTGGCAACATAACTGGGTGTACTAGCAACATAATGGACAGGTGTCTGGAATTTGAAGCCAGCCTGGCTACATAGTGAGTTCTAGGTCAGCCAGGGCTACATAGTGACACCCTAACTCAAAACAAACAAACAAACGAAAGATAAAAGAGATACACACACACACACACACACACACACACACACTAGGGTAGGGAGAGATGCTAGAGACTCTTGGAGCACCAGCTATGCATGCACAAATATGAGGTGGTAAGGATGGGTGGCAACACCAGAGGCCAGAAGAGAAGGGACAGATGCTGCCCTGCACACTATGGAGGGAATATAGCACTGCCCATGCCTTGATTTTGGACTTTTGTTTTTCTTTCTGATAGGGTCTCACATACCCCAGGCTTGAACTCACTATGTAGCTGACCAAATCTTCAGCAGGGTGTCAGCCTACCCCTTATAGTGAGGTCAGACAGAGCAGGCCAGCTCCACTTGTCTGAAGCAAACAGGAAATAGTCTATCCTTACAGCCCCCAAGTCCTGCTTGGTGATTCCCTTGTGGGCATGCCTAACCCCAGTGGGCACGGGATGGGGGCTGATGAGGTACAACACAGCAGGGCGGGCCAGGCAGGTCAGGAAAAAACAAAACAAAAGAACCAAAACCTGCGCCACATATTCATCCTAAGGATCTTCACTGGCAAACCCTTCTAAGGTCTGGGGTTTCCATGTGTCCACATTGGGGCAGTCCCCATTGATTTCCAACTCTCCTTGTGCTCCTTGGCCCACTGTGACAGAAAGCACTGATATCCAGTGCCCATGGAGCATAGCCAAACTTCCCTGGACTGTAACTCCACCTAATCTCCATTTAGGCCTTCTGGTCCAACCCACATACACATTTTCAAAGACACAGATCATGTACCTCTGTGGGAGTCATTTTTGCTGCTCAAAAGTACAGATGTGGAGCTAGGGAGATGGCTCAGTCAGCAAAGTGTTTGATTTGCAAGAATGAAGAGCAGAATTTGATCTTCAGAAACCACTTAAAAACAAAAGCAAACAAACCCAGGCATAGTGGCGTGTGCTTGTACTCCCAGTTTGGGAAGTAGAGGATCCCAGTGGCTCACCTAGCTTACATGGAAAATTCCAGCTCAGGTGCAAGACCTTGTTCCAGCAAACAAACAAACAAACAAAAACAACAACAACCAAGCTAATACAAGATGGCTACCACCTGAAGAGTAGGTGTCCTGTGAGCACACATACGTGCACCTGCATAGGCCTGCAGCCCTCGGAACACACACGTGTGCACCTGCATAGGCTGCAGCCCTCCTGTGAGCACACACGTGTGCACCTGGATAGGCTGCAGCCCTCTGAACACACACATGTGCACCTGCACATGCTTGCAGCTCCCTAGATGAACACACACCCAGGCTCACACAGGTAGATATGTTAGTTTCTTTCTCAGAGCTGCTTCTCCTCACCGAGTATCAGTACAGTGCTGAGTTTGAAAGCAGAGCTCACACACACAACTGCTTATCCAAGTGGTGGAGTGAGTCATGGCAGCATAGTGCCTGACAGGATGGAGTCAGCCTCACCATCTTCTCCATGTGAGGAAGCTGGTAAGCAGAAGAGGCAGAGAACTCTTGGCATGGGGTGTTCTTGCCATCTGGAGTTCTTGAGAAGGGGAAAGGATTTCATGTGTATGGTGTTCACTCCTGCCAATCCGTGTATGTCGGCAGCATCCAGAGAAGGATCCAGGGAAGGGAACAACCAGAGGGAAAGCTGTTCAATGACACTTTTCTCCTCCACGCTTTCTATTGTGGGTATAGTGATGTTTAATCTCCACTGTCAATTTGACTGCATTTAGAATCATTATGGGAACATATCTCTGGGTGTGTCTATTAGGTGTTTTCCAGAGAGGTTTAACTGGGTAGGATCATCTCATGGGCTGGGTATCCCAGACTGAACAAAGGAGAAAGCTGTGCATCAGCATTCATTTGATTTCCAGACTGCAGAAGCAATGTGACCAGCTGCCTTCCCCTGCTGCTCTGCCTTCCCCACTACAACGGTCTGCACCCTCACTGTGAGCTGAGAGACCTTTCCTTACAATGGTTCTTGTCAGGCATGTTGTCATAGCAGCAAAGAAAAGGAATTCTACAGGTATATTTTATGTGTTTTGAAATTTACCTTTTTTCATCCATTATTTTTTATGAGCAGCTGGCCAGCCGTGTGTGTAAGCACATGCCCACCCTGCCCTAATTCTCTCTGGAGCTCTGTGAAGCTTCTACCAGAGCTGGAAATAGGGCCTTGTCATCCCGAGCTGATTGCTGTCTGCAGAGTAAGGCTCCCTCCCTTCCTCTCTGTTTCTACATCGACATCTGTCTGCCCATCTTTGCAAGAAGTCTCTACTCACACCATTCTCCTGGAAGAGGTCCAGTCACTGTTGGGTGAATGACCTCACTGATAGGGAAAAGTCCCCACTGGTTCTTTGCTTGGCTACCAATCACCATCATAGTGCAAATGAAGGCAGCTTGCTCAAGAGGACTCACAAAGGCATGAGCTTCTCCCATCGCCCTGATTCCTTGTAGGTTGTTTGTGCAAATGCTGGAAGATCCTAACTCACTACAGCGGAGGCCAGGAGAGAAGGCTGGAGGCCAAGGGGCACTGGGCCACAGCTAGCACTGGCCCAGCCTGCTTAGGTGAGAAGCAACAGCATGGCCTTTTCTGCTGGAATGGATAGATATTGTGGCGGCATGGCTCTCCACCCGCCTCAGGAAAACTATCCTGACTCTTTCCAAGGCCATAGGGTGTTTTCATTTTCCACCCAGCCTGCCTCACCTCTGCCCTGCTTTTTCCATCCTTAGCCAGGACCTCCCATGGGGACACAAATGCACAGTGACCCCCACAGGCTTGGCCAAGCAGCTTTCTATGACTACAACAAGCACCCGAGACAAGCGCGACTTAACCAGAGAAGAGGATTATCTTGGCTCACAGTTTCAGTTCATCATAGGTTGTCCTGCTGCTTTGGGAAAGTGTTGGCACAGCACTACAAAAGTGTGTGGTGACTGTCCACATCATGGCCAGGACACAGGAGAGAAGTATGAAGATCCCAAGATCCACAATTTCCTTCAAGGAAACATCTCCAATGACTGAAGAAATCCCACAAGGCACCACTGCTGAAACTTCCCACAAACTTCTCACTAGCACCAAGTTGGGGACTCAGTCTTTAAAATGTGGGTCACTGGGGAACAGTCCAGATACAGACCCTGGCAGAGGTGAAGGGACAGGTGACATGCCAGATGCAGGGCAAGGCCCACACAAGCAAATGTAGAGGACATGTGATTAGTGTAGGGGCACCAGGAGAGCCTTACTAGAATGAACTAAACTCCCCTTCCTCCCTGGTGCTGTCTGCAGAGTCCTGCCTCACATTCTAATGAGCTCCTCAGCTCCTCAGGCACCTACACCTCAGATGAAGGAACCCCTGGTCAGAGGACATTAATTATTTATGCACCTCTTTTTGTCAAGTTCAAACGTTCTGACTCCAGCTCCCAAACTTCTTTACTGCAACTAAATTGAGATGCCACCAAGGGATAGGACCAATGATGCAAAATCATGTAAAATTCCATCTCAGCCATGTTTGCTCAGGAAGAGGGGCTCCACATGTATGCCTCCAGGAAGAGAGGCTGCAGGTGCCTGGAATGGGCAGAAAGGGGAGCTAAGGAACGGTAAAGGGTGTGCAGAGGGGGGACTGGGCCTGGTACTCTGAGTGTTCTCCATACTGGGTGGCCTTGGGCAGGCAGCTTTCGATCCAAGCTGGCAGAAAGAGAGGGAAAAAGATAATTGTCACCATGTGGTGATGGCTTCTCAGTAGTTATTAGAGATGGCTCTGAGGCTGGTGAGGACATTTGACTATTGGTGTCCCCATTAGTAACTCAAGGGGCAGGAGGGACAGCGCTGCTTCACAGCTCCATTGCCTTTACAACTCAAAGGCGTGGCATGTCTAGTGGCATGCCAACCTTTTGATGTTGGGCCGGTGCTGTCATTTGTAAAGCTCATGCTCAACAACCACACCATCAAGCTACAAAATAAAATCATAAAAGAATCTCAGTGTTTTAAGTGAGTTTATGACTGTGCTAACCCACATTCATAGCTACCCTGGGGCATGTGCTGTTTACTTAGATTGTTACTACTTTCTTTCTGGACAGACTACAATTGGGCTATCTACAAGAGCAGGTGCTGGTCTGCTCATCAGTAACTCCCAGCAGCTTCTGGGGCCCAGCTTGGTGCAGCAGGAAGGGGAAGCCAGAGGCCCACTCCAGGTATGGTAGGGGGAGGGAAGGGACAAAAGCAAAACCAAAAGCATACCTACCACCTCTGAACCATCTTGTGATGAACGCATATATTCCCGAGGTAGGAGAGGCTCAGAGGAGGAGCAGCCAGCCCATAGCCAGAGGTGGGCAGGTCCTCTTAGACACCTGAAAACTGGGCCTTTGACCTAGAGAGCAACACGGATGGTCTCCAGTGCAGTGACTTTCATGCTAGGTGAGTAATGCCCAAGCAACCCCAGAAGGGACTCAGATGGTTTCCTTGTTAGGTTTCCTCTGAGAAGGCATCTCTCCCTGCTTCAGAAGGTTTTTGCTATGGGCAGTTGTCAGCTCTGAGGGTGAACAATGGCTCTGATTTTTTTCTGCTGCTGCCAAGCTCATGAATAAGCCCAGTGAGTGAACAGAAATGGACCCTGGCAGCCACACAGAATGCCAGGCAAGAGCTACCAGACAGCAGGGAGCCATGAGCCGGTGACTTCACAGGGCCTGGCTGGCCATGCTGATGGAACTGTGTCTGTGAGAGGGAGAAGGCAGGACAGAGATGTCAAAGGAGAGAAGTGAGCACTGGCCTTGGAGACTGCTGGGCAAGGCTGAAGCAGAGCCCTGGGCTTCGGCCGCTCTAAGCTCTGGGCCTGGATTTACCCCTAACGCATCAAACATGCCCTACAACCTGTGCACTGGAATAGCAAGCAGGCGCCATTAATACAAGATCCCAAAAAAGGGGCAGCCTGTCAGGAACCCAAGTCCATTCAGCTGTCTCTGACCACCTTGCCTGACTCTGGCAGGGGTGTGACAACTGAGCTTTAATGGAGTTCACTTCCAGCCACCCTCAGACCTGGGCTCCCTCCGCCATGGCATCGTGAGGGTAGCAGCAGCCTTCCCTCCTTAGCAGACAGGGTCTTCCTTTTGGAAGTCTAGGTCACAGCCACTGCTCTGTACCCCTTAAGGCAGGGTCAGCCAAGATGCAGTTGGGAAGTCCTTCTAAGGGGTGCCAGGTCAGTGTGGCGTCCCATCCACAGTAGTTTAAGAAGAGCCACAGATCATAAGGATTGCTTCTGAGATCGGGGTGTGCAGTCCAGTTGGTAGAATGTTTTCTAACACACACAAGGCACTGTTTTTTTTATCTCCAGCACCTGTAAATCTGGGCGTGGTGGTGCAGGCTTGTAATCTCAGCATTTGAGAGGTAGAGGCAGAAGAATCAGAAGTTCAAGGTGGTTTTCAAACATGAAAGCAAGTTTGAGGGCAGGTTGAGATACTTGAGACCCTATCTCAAAGACCTACCGACCAGCCAACCCCAAAGCAACTTAACAAAAAAACCACAAGGCCACACCTACACAATAGCTCACCCAGTCCTATGGGCTAGCAAGCCCTAGGCATTGGCTCGCCCAGTTACTTTGTTCTCTGGGGCAATTACATCAAGGTGACTTTTAGGCTAGCAAATCCTCTTTTCTCCAGCTGTATTTTCCATGTTACAGTCTTCCACCTGTGATTTCAATCATTCTTTCCTTTCTCTCTAACCTATAATTTGAGTTGCTATGTCACTCTTCTAGGCCACTTCCCCATCACCTGCTTTGGTGGGACACATTCCAGAGGGATCGCAGCCCATTCCACCTGTCCTCATCCCTGGCTCCAGACTCAGGGAGGAGCCTGAGTCTGTGCCTGCGGCTGCTGTGTAAGAAAAACACATTGGTTTCTGGACCCTTTACACTCTCTAAAAACACAGCATTTACTTCAATGTTATTTTTGTCATTTGTAAATGAATCAGTATTTCACAGGTCCTCAGTTTTAATTTCTAATATAATGGATAGAGATACTTATGACCACATAAACAATGGTTCCTTGGCATCCTCAGTCAATTTTTAGAACTACAGATATTAACATTTTTTCATTAATACATACTTAAAATAAAACAAAAAGGGAAGGGATGGAATGTTTTTATGAATTATAAATATCTTTAATTCATGGGCCAAGAAAAGATGCCAGATTCAAGTATCTGCTTTTCATTTAGCTATTTAATATGTGGTTTTGGTTAAAATACATATATCACTAACAATATAATACATATAACATGCTATGAATATATACTTCTATATAATATGTATGTGTACTCAATATAACATATATTATATGTATATTACAGATAATATCTAGCTTGTCAGAGTCTGTGAATTATCCTTAGTGACTGCAAGGACCTTACTATCAGGACCAGGGTTCTACCCTGACTCTGTCTTTTCTCCCTTGATGATGCTCACAGGTCCCCTTTCCTTGTGATAATTCAAGTCCATCATCTGGAACGCAGACCATCTCTTACATGTATTTCATAGAATTCTCTCCTTCCCTTCCCTAACCACAACCCAACACTGGGAAGGACAAGGACTAGGGCTTGGATCTGGGTCCCCTTTGACATGAACAGTCTGTGCATAATTGCTATTCACTGCTCCATCACGCCCCCTGGAGGTGTTCACACTCTAATGAAAACACAAGCCCAAGAGCAGATGACAGAGAATAGAACTTGCAGTTGCTCTGGATGGGAATTTAAGACTCTGAACCCTGCTTGTGGGCAGGCTTGAGGGGGGCACTTTCAGAGTAGCAACCCCTACACAGCGAAGGCCCATGATAGATAAGAAGCCCAGGCAAAAGGCAAGAGAATTCACAGATTTTGCCTAAGGGTCTTTGCTCTTTAGGTCCATTTTGGTGGGTACCACCTGTGACTTTCTCAGTGATGTTATAGGATGCTGGAGACATCAGTACACTCTGGCCCAGTGATTCGTAGTTGTTGTGATGTCTGAGTCCTGCTCCAGCCCCTTTCAAAGGTTCCTCAAGGGCTCAAGATATGGCTCTTCATTGTAGAGTGTCTGCCTAGCATACATGAACTCCAGCAATGTTAAAGCTAGCTCAGCCAGTAAAGTCCCTACTGTGTTAGTGTTAGGACCTGAGTGTGGTCCCAGATTCCATGTTAAAAAACTGGACCTGGAAGTGCATGCTTGTAAACCTATTGCTGTGAGTAGAGACGATGGATCCCTGGAGCATGCCAGCTGAGCCAGTCTGGCAACTCCCAGAACAGATAAGAGACACTGTCTCCAAACAAACAAAAACAAACAGACAAACAAGCAAGTAAATGAAATAAAAGGTGAATGGAGCCTGAAAAATAATGGCCTCTGTCCTTACATGCACACATTCATGTACTCTCCCCCCTCCCCCCTCCCACATAAATATGAACACATACAGACACAGACAGACACACACAGACATACACACAGACAACAGGCACACACACAGACAACAGGCACACACACAGACACACACACATAGACACACACACAGACAACAGACACAGACACACACAGACAATAGACACACACACAGACAACAGACACACACACAGGCACACACACACAGACACACACAGACAACAGACACACATACACACAGACACACACACAGACAACAGACATACACACAGACAACAGACACGCACACACACAGACACACACCAGACAACAGACATGCACACATAGAGACACACACAGACAACAGACACACATACAGACAACAGCCATGCACACACACAGACACACACACAGACAACAGACACACACACAGACACACACACAGACACCAGACCCACACACACAGACAACAGACACACACACAGATAACAGACACAGATACAGGCACGCGCGCGCGCGCGCGCACACACACACACCCACATACACACACACACGTTACATATGGAATCCCTCCAAGGCAGCCTGAGAGGTTCATCAGCTGTTGCGATGTGTACAATATCCTGATGTGAATAGTCGAGATGAAAACTTAAGGCCTGGAGGGTCAGGGCTAGAACCAGGCAGGGATGGAAATGCTATCCTGAGTCTCTACTGTCTGCCCTGGAGCCAACTGTCCTTACCTTTGCTTTGTGTCTTTGGATGTGTTAGTAGCATTTGCTGATTTATGGTCCCAGTGAGGCATGCTTGGTTATTAAAGTCCCCCACTTGCATCATACCTTTGCTGCTCTAAGAGTGCCTAGCTAGCATCTAATTGACACCAACTATGTGTGTGTTGTCTGTCTGTACCACATCTTCTGTAACTTTCTTTGACTAGTCATATTGTGCTATGGATAAAGGTACCTCAGTTGAAGAGGTTTCTAGGAAACACAGGAAGCACACAGAGGACCCTCCCTGTCAAGCAAATGACTTTGTGCCATACTCTGCTGCATTTTAATAATGCACTGGATAACTGTATTAATGTCCTCCATCCATGTCTTAGCTGGCTTTCTACCGTCGTGATAAAAACACTGACTAGAAGCAGCTTGGGGAGGAAAGGGCTTATTTGGCTTCTATATCCCAGGTCACTGGCAACAGAGTGATCAGGGCAGGACCTAGAGGCAGAAACTACAACTCATGGCACAGAGGAACGCTACTTACTGATACGTGTCTCATGGCTTGCTCAGCCTGCTTTCTTACACAACTCAGGACCACCTGCATAGGAATGGCACCACATCTCCCTTGGGATAGGCCCACCCACATCAATCGTTAACCATGGAGACTCTCCCAAAGGCTTGCCCACAGGTTAATCTGGTGGAGGCATTTCAACTGAGGTTCCCTCTTCCTACATGATTCTAGCCTGTGTCAGGTCGACATAAAACTAAACCACACATGAGGTCTGTGGATCTTGGGCCCTGGAAGGGTCCATCTGTTCAGCCGTGTGCAGCTGTGTTCTCCCCTGCTGAGTCCCTGAGCAACAAACTCTGCTCACTTCCCAGTGGAAGCCAGTGTGCCAGTGCTCTGTGCCCAGGTCAGTGAGAGCAGAGGCTCAGACTCAGCATCCTAGGGCTGGACAGCGGATGCCTTCTGTGCCACAGAATTCATTCCTAACCCCACCAGCTCAGGCACATTTAGCAGGGAGGCAGCTGGACAGCAGCTAGGCTGTGCCCAGGTGATAAGCCTCACGTGCTTCAGCAGACACAGCTTGTGCCTGGCATACTGACTGTCTGGTCAGTGCTGGCTGAAGAGAAACTTCCCTGGGCTATGCGCAGGTTCAGCAGGGTGGATAATTCAAGTGGAAATCCTAGAGGGGAACCCTTTGTTTCCTTCACTGCTTTCCAGAGGAGGTCAAGGTGGCTAGGAAGTCTAAGGTGGCCTTAACCCTGTGTTTAAGAGAATGGAAGCTCCATCATTAGGCAGTCTGTGGTAAGAACTTGAAGCTCTGCTGGTCCCCAGGCACAGGCCTGGCCTTGACATCTGAGCTTTGCTAGTGGCTTCTGGGTCTTCCTTGGTGTCTCCTAGATTAAACTCTCCTCGGCCTTAACTCAACTTGGGTAGAGTTAGGTTCCATGGCCTCCGTGGTGAGAGATGCCACAGGGAGGAAACAGGATGCTCTTCTGCTCCCGAGGAAGGTCTGGCTGATCCTACTCTAGCACATGTGTGATCTAGGAGGGTCCCAGGCTGGAGCTGATCTGTCTGCACAAGGGATGCTCTAGGTCACAGGTCTCTGATACGCATTTGTGAGTTTTTCCCACTGACCTTGGAAAATTCTGCCTGTGTCCCATGGGAAGGTATCATAAAAATCATTGGTCTGGGCAGTCCTCGATGTCTGCCCTTGAAGAGTTCACTGAGCAGAGGGTATGGTGGCTACCAGGACAGTTGAGGTGTGTCTGTGTCTCTCCAGCACTGAGATTATGAGCATGAAGTATTGCATCTGACTTCTTATTTTTTAAGGTGGATGTGGGAATGGAACTCATGTCTTCACGCTTACGTAGCAAGTGTTTTACCAACTGAACTATCTTTTCAGCTATCATCATCTACCTTAAAAAGAATTACATTCATTTGTGTGTGTGCACATGTACATGTATGCTGCAGGTATTCACAGAGGGTGGAGGACAACTTCAGGGATCCAGACTCTGAGAGGTGAATCTTTAACCTAGAGCCCATGCAAGTCCTGTAACCACTTAGGTATTCAGATGGAAGTGCATCCCTCCTGTGCCTGCAGAGCTCTCACACTCAGTGGTTACAACCCTCTGTCCAGACAACAGGAGGAGAGGAAGGAGGCTCTCCAGAGATGATGGATTTACAGGGACCAGCAAAGCTTACAACAAGAAAACATAGGCTATCTTAAGTTATATGCACATGCAAAGAGGCAGGGGAAGTTTTTTAAAAGACAAAGTGAAGAGGACACCATAGTGCCAGTATCCTAGCTACTAGGGTCAGTAACAAGGGTGGTAGCAATCCACGCTAGGCGTAGGCAGTTACTGGGCAGATGTCTTTGTAGAAGCATTCACTGTGCAAGGCTGTGGCTCTGGCTGGGTCTTTTGTGGTCACTCTTGGAATCATAAATGTGTGACAGAGATCTCCTTCAGATGTGTTCTTAGATGGAGACTGGCTGCCTAACCAGGACCAGAAAAGTCATTGTAACCTTGATTTCTCTGAGGTATTGATTTACAGCAGCGTTACTCGGGAAGCAGTCACAGCAGGGCTGGCTACTTACTTCAGCCAGGCATCTCTAAGGCACATTGGGACTGAATTTGGAACTAATTCTGCTGAGTGTGGCCCAAGGTCAAGGTCAACTGGCCATCAGGCCTCCAAATATGAACTTTCCAAATTGTCCCTGGCTGAGTGGGAGCATGCATGGTGATGCTCCCGCATTGCCCTGAGGATGATGCTCCATCTTAAGCCTCTCTGGGAATTCCTTGTTCTGAACCAGCATCTTAGTCACCGCGAAAGAAATCCATCCTTCCTTTGTGTGTGTGTGTGTGTGTATGTGTGTGTGTGTGTGTGTGTGTGTGTGTGAGAGAGAGAGAGAGAGAGATAGAGATAGTTTCATGTAGCTTAGGATAGCGTCTAAGTCTATATGTATCTAAAGAGGACCCTTGAAATGATCTTTCTGCCTCTACCTCCCAGTGTTGGGATGAACTACCACACCTAGTTCTATTCAGTGCTGGGGATGAACCCAGGACTTAGACCAGGTAATCATTCTATCAACTGAGACATATCCCTCTTATAGCCAAGAAGTGGTTCTTAATACTGCTGAGTCCCAGGACCCTCTGACCTGTAATGAGTCAATCTGAACCCCAGTACACACATTCCTTGTTTATTCTGCTTCTGAAGTAACTTCAGGATATTTGCAACCTCAAAGCCTGGCTTCTAGAATGTGTGTGCCCAGGGGTCACCAAACATGCCCATGGAATCTTTCCTACCAGTGGGTTGACTCCCACAGAGCCAGCTCCTAGTGGGAACTGTGCCCACTCTGCAGATCTGAATAACCAAGCCTGAAACTTCGGAGGGACCTTTGTTACTTTCCTCATCACTCTGAAAACATCCCTTGGTGGAAGCAGTTTTAGGAAGGAGAGGTTTATTTTTGGCTCATAGTTTGGCGGGAAGGTACTAGGGCTAGGGGCTCTGTCTGTGGTGGTGGAGGCTTGTGGCTTGGCTTGTCCATATTAGGAAGCAGAGCACTTGGGCTAGAAGAAGGCCAGCCTCTAGTTGGTCACATCTACCAGATAAGCTCTGTGTCCCAAAAGTTTCAAAAATCTTCCTAAAGCACACCCCAGCTATGGACCCATTGGTCAAACCACAGGAACCTTTCCATCTTTAATAGACCCTTGTTAGGAGAACACAGGGCAGAAGTCAGTAGAAAACCAGAGTGTATCTGTCTGGAGCCTGCCACCAGAAGTTTCTAGAGCATGCCCTTTAAAATCTGAAATTATGCATATCTGAATAGATTCAGAACCAGCGATGGTGGCTCCTTCCCGTAGAGACCACAGGAGCCCCTACCTGTAAGTGTGGCTTCCCAAGTTATCCCTACCTCTCTCGTTAAATATTTATTTTTACTTTATGTGAGTGTTTCACCTGCGCACGAGTGCACACGTGTGTGTGTGTGTGTGTGCGTGTGTGTGTGTGTGTGTGTACCACATGAGTACAGTGCCAGTGGAGGTCAGAAGAGAATGTCCAACCAGAGTTATGGACAGTTGTGAACTATTCTGTGGGTGCTGGGAGACAAACGTGGTTTCTCTGCAAGAGCAGCAACTGCTGAGCCATGTCTCCAGCCCCTAAACTACCTCCTGAAGGCCCAACTCGCACCTCCTCCTAGCAGACAGCTTTACCCTACAGGCACTGCCCTGGACCAGGAGATCCTTCAGGCTCTGGGCTCAGAGCAGGTGAGAAGGTGGTAGATGGCCCAAGATGGGCTTTGAGCTACTGCCCCTCCCAGGGTGTGTCCTAGTTTTCCAGGTGTGCAGCAATCTGGAGAAACCAGAACACACTTCCATGTGAGGACATAGAGTATAGACCACAGTGCTTAAACCCTTCCTGGGAGGGCCAAGCTCAGCAAGCAGGAGGAGAAGGCCAGGGCTGGCATTAGGGACACTGTGCTGAATGCCCTCTTGCCTAGTTCCTCTGTGGTGTGCTCTCCCTGGGCAATGGCTGATGGTCAGTGTGGGCATTCCCTTCCAGGAGGCTGGCCACAGCCAGCTGCCATGGGACTCTGACCAAGGCTCTCCTGGGGCTCTGCTGACTTGATACATCATCTGGCATAGCCTGCCAGGCCCTTGGGGTGTGAGGTGCCAGTGAGACGGCCAGGGAGGCTGGGAAGGTGTCCAGACAACTTCTGCAGAGCCATTCTGAGCACTCAACTGCTCCCCTTCTTCCCAGAACAAAGGGACTATGAGTACTGGTCACTGGCCTTAGTGATCAGTGGGTGAGTCTCCTTGGAGAGGCAGGGAAAGGAGGCCTACTCTTATGGGAGGGAACGGAGGATCTGCGGGTGGGGACATGGGTACTGCCTTTTCAAGATGGCCCAGATCTCAACCTTAGCATGGACTGCTGCCTCTCAACATAGCAACAATGTGAGAGTTCAAAGCCATTCAAGATGACAGCAGCCTACTGGGTCTTTTTCTTGTGTTTTAAAAAGAAAGGTAACACCTGAACCCAGTCAGGGACCCTCTTTCCTGAGATCCTTGGGTTCCTGATGCTTCCAGTGTGTGATGTTCAATATCTACACCATTAGATCATGCTTCACAGGGAGGGAGCACTTCGACCTCGACATGCAGGCCTTAACGGTGCCAAAGTCCCTGTTCCCTGCCACATTCCTCATCCACCTGCCCTGTTGCATCAGTGAACCAGCTCTCCTATCTATGCATTGAAATACCTGGTTCAAATCTAGCTCAGTCATGCTGCCCGTGAGGCTGGCCCTCATAAGCTCACTGAGCACAGTCCACAAAAGAGAAGCAGCCATTCAAAAACTACGGGCCTGAGGCAGGCCTCCAGATTCAACCGGACCTCTAATACTTGTGGCCTTTACACCACTTTTCTCTGTAGATTTCTAGAAGCAGAAAACTTTGCTTAAAGTGGGACTTTCCAATGCTCTTAACCTGCTCCCATGTTCCTGAGTCTATTGTTGCTCTGTACGACTTTTCAAAAGCCTTCTTTGCTTTCAGGGGCATGGCTCTTCCTTCCAGCTACTGTGCACATTCCAGCATCATAAAATTACAGTGTGTTGTGGTGCTACTGTTTCTGTGCTGAGGGCAAAGCCTAGGCCTTGGGGTATTCTAGGCACGTGCTGTACCAATGAGTTCCATCCTTAGCCCTTCATTTTACTAAGATGGGGCAGCTCAGCCTTCAGGGTGCCAGCATTGCAGGTGATTATTTACGTATCCTGTTTCCTGCACTGAACATGAATGGTGTGAGTCTCATTAACCACCATACCTCCACATAGCACACTCCTGGCACACAGTTCCCACTCAAGCCCTGGCAGTTCCTATATGGGACACCTTTGTTTAACAATGTTACCAAGGGGCATAGCTCATGAAAGAACAAATGGATGCATTATATATTATCAGAATTTAAAACACAAAGAAACTGAAAAAAGACAAGTGCCATGGAGAAGATATTTGCAAATCACGAGTGTCATAAAGGCTCGTATCTGCAACTCATAAAGAATTATCAGGACTGGAGAGATGGCTGCATGAGAGGCGGCTCAGCAGTTAAGCACACACTGCTCTTGCAGAGGACCGGAGTTCTGCTCCCAGCACCCACTTCAGGTGGCTCACAATTATCTGCAACTCTAGCTCCAGGGAATCCTGCAGCTTCTGCAGGCACCTGCACTCATGTGTTCTCTCTCTCTCTCGCTCTCTCTCTTTCTCATACACAATCAAAATTAAAAATAAAATATATCTAAAATATTAACACAATATATAAATTATCATTTTAAACTGCATACATCTGCACACACAAATTTAAAAACAAAATAGATCCGGACCCCTGCCCACCACCATACAGCATGGAAGACACCGGGAGACCAAAGATACCCAGTGCCACTAAGATGCACAAGTACGTGGTGGAGAGATGGGAGGGAAAGAAGTAGAAGGATTCAAGCATGATGAAGAAAGGTGGATCTGGGGACTCGAAGGTAGTGAGGACCAGCCTGATGTGAGCAGCCTGCACCTGAGGCCATAGTGAGGTCCTGGCCTGTGCTGGCTGTCACCAGGGACTATGTCTGGCTCCATGACCCTGCAGCAACAGGATATCCAAGAGGAGTCCTGGAGAGGATCCAGTATTGATAGTGTGGCAGAAGCCAGAAGCCTCTACCAGACCAATGACTCACTGCAATGAACATTCTCAAGTAAGCTGTTTGGGCAGAAGGGTATACTGTGTGACACTCAGTGACACTCCATGGCGGCCAGGTCAAGATGTTTTTGGTTTTTTATTTTTAATTTACTTATTTTTAATGTTTATTTTCTTTTGAGGGAGAAGTGGCAGGGGTGGAGGGCAGGTAAGAAGGGATGGGGAGATGAGTGGGATTGGGGTGCATGATGTGAAATTTACAAAGAATCAATAGAAAGGTAAAAAAATAAAAATCTAAAGCATTCATACAATATGTAACATCTAATTTCAAAGAGTGTGGCACGGTAGTATGTCACATTCACATGGTGTGGCCATCACACTGTACATCCCCCAGGCCCTTCATCTTCCCAAGCACAAAGCCCACACTCATTTGTTTTGTTTTGTTTTTTTAATGACTAGCTTACTTTGCTTAGTCTGTCAAGGTTTGTTCATGCAGTCCTGCTGTGTGTCCAAATCCCCATTCTGCTTCAGGTTGGGTAAACACACACATCTACACAGAGGCACAGCTACACAGAGGCACAGCTACACAGAGGCACA
>JADRCH010000093.1:4901124-4938323 GCA_019843965.1 Rhynchomys soricoides | reverse complement strand
AGAGGCACAGCTACACAGAGGCACAGCTACACAGAGGCACAGCTACATAGAGGCACAGCTACACAGAGGCTTTTACAATCCCCTCCCCCCCCCCGACACTGCCCTCCCTGTTGCACCAGATCTGAACCTGTTTCCATGACCTCATACCAAAGGCCTAGCATGAGGAACAAGCTCCTAAATGTTTTGCTGGCCTGGCCCATGTCCCTCTTGGTCAGAACCTGTCTTAGCCTGTGTGAATGCTGGTCCTAACCTCCAGGGGCCTGGGTGTGTAGGTGCCCATCCCTGGTCATAGATCTGGGTATGGTCAGCAGGTCTAGGCAGGCAGGAAGCCCAGGCAATGTCAGACTTCCCTGTCCTTCCATAGCCAAGTTTCTGAGGTGCTATCTGAGAAGCCCTGCCAAGGGTAATATGACATTTACATGACACTGGGTGGGGCCGCCCTGGTGACATAACAGGAGGGGGTGTGTCTCTGGGCACCAAGCCCACAGCTCCGCACAATCTGATGACTCCGTGTTGTGTAAATTAAAGCAGTAGTCACCTGTTCCTCCAAGTCACGGCTGCAACCTGCACCCTCTGATGTGACAACAAACCACGATGTCTGTCACCTCTACCCAGGGACTCGCTGTCTTCCTTCCCAGTTCTTTCCTAAGCTGATTCATTTGATGGTGAACTTCCTTGTTAGCAGGACACTGTGTCGGAGCTTGACTGCATTGGCAAGAGGCACAGTCCTTTGCCCTCAAGGGCTTTAGCAATCAGTTCTAAACCCTTCCCTGGTCAGGGCTGCTTACTTCAGCAGGCTTCTTGTCTGACCATCACTGAACTGGACTAGTCAGACCTCACCTCTGCACTGGGTCATCTTTACTAGAAAGCAAGTGGCTTCACTCCCAAAGTGTACACGAGGGTGGCTTTGGCAAGGTTATAAGGCATGGTGCTGGGTTGCTGCTTAGAAAAGGAAAGGGCCATCTCTGGCATGAGTATCTATGGAAACCCGTCCCTGTGAGGTCCTGCAATCAGATCCCTCACAATACAATATAAATGACAGAGGGGTTTAAGCACTCAGCAGCAGCACTAAGTGAGAGTTGGGGAAATACTCTGCTAGTCAGTGGAACTTTCCAGAAACCTTGGGGAGTGGCTCGGAGGCAAACTCTTCTTCTCTGGCCTATAGTCCCTGCTCTAACAAGGAGATGCCCTGTTGCCTGAGCATAACCTGGAGAAGCTGCCCTGTGTAGTGACAGGACAGGCTACAGAAACTGTGGGACAAGCCATGCACAGGATAGGGCTGCTGAGACTATTTTTGGGCAGGAGTCCCCCAGAGTCCACTGAGTGCCCCCCAAAGGGATACCATCTTCCCTGGGTGACACTGCTGTGGGCTGAGACCTCAAGGAAATGCCAACTGCTGGCCTGAGGCCTTCACTGTCATGTTCTGGTCTCAACCCCTGCAGTCAATGTTGCTGAAGGGCACTGGATAGAATTGGTAGTGGGTCTGAGGTGGAAATGTCCCCCTCTGACTGCCTGCAATCTCCTAGAGCAGGTGAAGGTCTGGCACCCTCCCTTCTGGGTGCCTCCAACATTGATTAGGAATGTGGAGTCATTTTACTTTGATGTTCATTATTTAACCAATAGGATGCATCATTAGTGGGTACCTATAGTTCAGTTAGGTATCTGGAGCAGTGTGTTCAACAGTACTGTGCTTAGGATATCAGAACAAGGCTGAGGAGGCAGCCAGGGATGCTCGGAATTGTTTGGACATGCTACCAGGAAGTGAATGAGCCTGCCATATCATTCGACAAAGAAGGGTATTCAGACAAAAATAACTGTTAGGTGAGAGAAGAAGGCTGGCATCTCACAGACCATGAGCTAGAGAGAGGAGGCTGGTCTTTGAGAAGGATTAGGACTGAGATAAACTGGGAAGGACCGGGATGAACAGGTCCAAGGTGGTGGACGGTGTAAAGGCTTGATGCGCAGTCATACATGAGTCCCTGTCCCAGACTACAGAAACTGGAAGCCTCCACAGGAGACTTCTAGATCTGTTGTGACTTTCCTCAGACAAGATGAATGAAACAGTCAGTCCCACAGGACTCTCAGTGTGGCTCTGAGCAATGAGGCTTGTATCCCCCAATCTTAGGAGGAAACCAGTCTTTGAATAAGTTATTGCAACTGGCTCTGTCTCCTGCACAGACCGTGTAAGGCAGCTCTCAGCAGCTCCCTCTCTGGTCTCCAGTATTTTAAGTTGAGTGAAACTGGACAGAGCTTGTTAATTAGCTCTGGGCTCTAGAACAGTAGTGAGACAGAGAGGTCGCACCTGGTGAGACCTCGGGGTTTAGAGTTTGCTCCCAGGATATAGTCTCAGGACCAGCAAGCTTGGCTCTTTCCCAGGTTAGCTCAGGTCTGCAGAGTCTCCAGGTATCTTTCCCCAATTGTCCCAGGTGACGTATACACTGTACTACAGCAGAGACAGGCTCTAGTCTGGGCCAGCATTTAGTAAGGGTCATGTTTCTGGACCCTGCCCCAGAGGTCCAGATCTAGCAGCTGGGTGGGCATCCTAGAACTGGCCTTTTCTACTAAGTTTTCAGGCTGCTGGCCTGAGATTCACACTGAAGGCCATCTGCTCAACGAGGTCATCTGAGTTCCTGGTAAAGACTGGACATTTTTCTGTCACACGCTGTGGGTTCTTAAAGTAACCTGTTGAATACCCAGACAATAGTTACCTTCTGTTCTAACACCCTGTGGCTTTTCCCAGGGAAAGTTAGGGATCCATGGAGAGCCCATGGGTCTAACTGGGGACCAACAGAGTCACAGAGCATCCTCGAGGCCAAGGGAATAAGCCATGATGGTAGCCTTCACGGTCCACTGGAGTTACATAGGCACAGAAAAAGGCCCTTGGTCACCCCTCCTCAGGGGTTTTGGCTCAGGGCAGGGCACAGCAGCAATCTCACAGCCCTGGCCAGAGTCCCTGGACCTACAGAACACACATGCTGAAAAACCCAGACTCTCCCTCCTCCATGCTGCTTTGTTCTAACAGCTCTGTGCTCCTGGGGCTCAGTAGCTACATGCAGCCCGATGCGTCCAATACTGCAGAGCACTGCAAGGAACATTACTTTGCAGAGCTCCATCAGACAGTGCTCCCAACATGACTTTGTAGGAAGCCACGAGTGATGAGCAGGTTAGCCCACTCTCATTTCCATACTCCCTTTTTCGGTGTATATTTGTTCATGCATTCGGTTGTGTGTGTGTGCGCATGTGTGTGTGTGTGTGTGTGCGCGCGCGCGCGTGTGGAGGCCGGAGGTCCCCGGTATCTTTCTCAATTATTCTTCACTTTATTTTTGGGGCATGGTCTCTCTCTGAACTGATTTAGCTAGGCTGGCTACATAGAGAACCTCAGGGAACCTACAGACCCCATCTTCCTGTGCTGAGACTCCTGGTACATGCCACTATGCCTGGCTTTTTAAAGCATGTGTTGGGGTTCGAAATCAAGTCCTCAAGCTTTACCAATTGAGTCATCTTCCCAGTCCCCATTTTACATTCTTCATATCCTTGGTCCTAGTTCTTCAAAAGACAATGAAAACCACATCAAAGAAATGAAAACCAAAAGGCATTTACTGACTTTACTCCTTGACATGAGAAACACAAGACCTGACCAATCTGCACAGAATACACATCAGTATCCACAGGAGGTGAGCTGGAGGGCAGGTCTACACTAAACCCAAGAACCTGATCTGGAAAACAAGTCCCCTCCAGAGCCATGCCAGGTGGCTCCAATCTGCTCCTCTTATCTTTCATGATGCTCAGCTCCTCTCCCCATCTGCCAGGAAGACTGTGAGCTCACCACCAAAGCTACACTCGGCTCGGGCACATGGGACCTTGAAGTTTAATACTCACTTAATAATTCATTTCTACCTCTGACTGGAATATCTGGTTGGGCCTCAGTGGGAGAGGATGCACTTAGTCTGGATATCCCAGGGTGGGGTGGTACCCAAGGGGGGCCTCCCCTTCTTTGAGGAGAAGGAGAAGGGATAATAGGGGAGGGATTTGTAAAGGTGGGTATGGGAGGATGGGGAGGGCAGGATCAGGATGTAAAGTGAATAAATAAACTAATTAATGTTTAAAAAGTATAAAATAATCATTCCTAGGGATGAAGCATTAATCCATAGGCCCAAGAACCCCAACTTGAAGTGACCTGGAGAAAGCCCCATGTCAAGTGATTAGGTAATAGGACCTTATCATGACTTAACACCAGAGTAAAGTCCTGGGGCACACAGCCCCCAAAGGTATCAAAGTCTTGCTTTAGAGAGCAGGGTGGAAAGAGGAGGGGGAAGTTAAAAGTCCACTGGATCACACATCCTCAGTGTAAATGCCAGTGTCCTTTGCATACCAGTGAGAGAGAAGCCTGCTTCCTTTTGAGAGACTCCAAAGAAGCGACAGGTTGGAAGCTTGAAAGCATCTACAGTATAAAGTGAAGTGAGTGCCCGACCCTCCAGTGCCACAGTCTCATCTGGGGGCATTCTCACACAGACTGTCCCTGCACCCCTCCAGGGGCCAATCAATCTCTCTCTCTGGCCAAGCTCCTTAATGTGCACAGTACCTGCTGCCTCCCTTCCAGCCTCAGACTACCTGTTGGCTGAGTGCTCTCATCTGTGACTCACTGGTCAATGAGTGTCAGGCAATGGAGGAAGGAGGAGTAGACCCCTGCCATGTGCACAGAAACATCTACAAGCCATGAGGGAGCAAGTGAGAAGACTTGTACCAAGTGGGCGCATCCTCAGAGATGCCTCCTTCAGCATTCTACCTCCTAAGACAAGCAGCTGGAACTCTAACGTTGTATGTGCTTTACTTACATTTGTCCTTTCTAGGCAAGGAGCCACATGCTCTTTAACATCAGTGCTCTCTCGCTCAGAAACTGCAAACCAGTTCCTCCCGTCCCCTCAGAACACCCCACCATATGAACTTACCACCACACATTTATTGTTTCCATCGCCGATGGGTGTCTGGGTAGTTTTTACCTGGGGCTACTACTATGAATGATGTGTGCCAGAATTTCTGCTTGTTCTAGATTTATTTATTCAACACAAAAGACATTAGAAGGAGGAGGGCAGGGGAGAGGGCTAGCTTGGCTTTCATGGGAGACCTATGATGTGTGGGACCTACATAGCTAACATCATGTGCTCACACCTGGGAGCTAGGTGTTTAGGAACCTCTGTGCTCCAGGATGCTCAGGGAAACAGGATGAGGGAGGCTGGTAAGTAGATTTTGAATCCAAGTGAGGCAACTTCAAAGCAAAGTGAATAGAATCAAGAGTCAAGTGCAGACGCTTGTCTGAGGGTCCCGAGAGAGCCTGGACTCTCAGACCAGCATGCTCCACAGTCCTGCTCTAGCAGCCTCCCTCAGTCACAGAACCAAGGGTCCTGATCTGACACCCCTGACCCCCAACCCCAATCATCAGCCAAACTGCACACATCTGTCATGACTGGCAGGCTTTGCAACATTCTGATGAAAAAGTCAGTGAAATCAGGCTAAGGTTCACCTGTACCGAATGGGGGTGCTGGTGCCTGGAAACCACCTGAGGAATTTAAGTGATTAAGCCCTGCTTAGGAAACCCTTCTGCTATCGGAGCTGGCCAGGCAGGAGTGCCAGGTGTTCTAGCATGCCAAGAAGAGATAAGCCTGTTTCCTTTTGAGGGACACAAAAGAAACAAAGGGTTGTAAGCTTGTTTCTTCTGTGTATCTGCACCAACGTGCTCAGGACACACACACACACACAGTCTTAGACATCTACCAGAATTGGAAGTTAAGCACGCTGGGAAAGTTGTCTGGAGAGCCCTCACTGATAGGCAGGAGTATCCCTGTAGGTTAAACATATATCCACATGTGTCCACAAACATCTGGCCAGCACTGAGCTCATCTTTGGAAAGCCAACTGTGACAGACAGAAAGGACTACCTGCCTTCTTCCTGGGGTCCAGGTTTGGAGTTGAGCTCAGCGCATTCCTGCCAGAAGACAATGTGAGTGTATGCATGCATGCCAGATGGCTTGTGGCTGCCTGTGTTATCACTGTGGTGGGGGTGTCTGTCTGGAGGGCCTTTGAGAGGCTGTGGCCACCCTACACTGGTTCCACATGACCCTGAGTATAGGAGACCTGGCAGACCAGCTCCTCACTTTTTTTTTTTTTTTGACTAAGGGGTTTGGTGTGGCTGTGCTTGTGTGAGCAGCTGAGACAATGGCAGATGAGGGGAAATGGGACTCTTGAGAGTGAAAGAGATGTGACAGTTTTGGGTAGATGCTTGTATAAAAGTCCAGAAACAAACATTCTACCTGCCTGGGTTCTGCCCACTGTGAGCCTCCTAGAGGAGCATTCTGGGTTTGAATGAATGTTGCTTAGGTTCTAGGGTCCTAATCAAGAAGGTGGACCTGGCTTTTCTCTTCCATCACACTCATGAGCAGGGAGGCTGGCTTCTGAGCCCCTTCCCTAGCACCTCATCTCCAGCTACCTGGACGGATGCTCCTGTGTACCAGTGACAAGCCTCCACCCCTCTAGCTCTCCAGGTCAGTGTTCTGAGTGGAACTTCAAGTCTAGATCTAATTGGGAGAAGGTAAAGGAAGTGGTGGAGTCAAGCTGTGCTCATACAACAAGGGGAGGGGCCAGGGACCGACAGTGGGACTCAGTTCAGCAGATATCATCCCAGGGAAAACCAGGGACTTGCCCTAGGCCACACAGCTGGTGTCTGAGTTTCCATTAGTCCTTGAGTCTGGCTCAGCATCTCCCAGCCTCCTCCCTGACCTTTGCCCTCAAACATGGAAGATGTAATGAAAGACTTCAAGGGAGACTGCAGAGAAACCTGCTTAGTTCCAGAGCTCAGCAAACCGGCTGCAGTCTTACCCTAGCTTAACCAGTCAGACTCTCCAGAAGAACTGATCGTGAAAGGGTCAGAGCTCTCTCCACCAGGGCCAACAACTCAACATGGAGATGGTCCCAGGAAACCCAGCTCTCTACTATGGGCAGAATGGGACTGCAATCACTTGGACCTGCTCAGCTTCCAGAAGATGCATGCTTGACCAACAACTTATGGTTCTAATAGATTCCCAACTGAGATCTTTCTTTTCTCCTTAGAGAAGAGACTTGGGGCCCTCTGGGGCTGGGCACAGGTGCACTGATGGTGGTCCTAGCCAGAGCTCCACTGGATGTCCTCTGGTAACTGCTTCCCCTTCAACCCTGGTCCTGAGGTCCTCATCCACTTGGGGCTAGCTGTCTTGACAGGAAGTGGTTGACAGGAAGTGAGAGGAAATGGTTGCTGTAATAGATGCCCTTATGATGTCCAACCATGGGAAGGAATTGTCTTTCTTTGGGTTCAGTCCCACACCAGCCTCAAAGGGACCTTAAAGGCATCTGCAGCCCAAGGCTGCACAGACAGGACCTTCATTATGGGCGGTCTGGAGTCCCTCAGAGGGGTCTTAAGCATCAGCAGCCTGAGGTCAGTCACACAGACTGGCCTTTGCTGGGGTCTGTAACTAAGCCCAACTCTCTGCTCTGAGTCATCTAACTCAAGGTGAAAGTATGCATGTGGGTCAGACAACCACTTTCTGCAAGAGAACTCCAGGCTGTGATCTTTTCATTTGTTACCAGCCAGAGACCCCAGAAGGCCCATCCTTGTGTATCACTACTACGGAGTCATATGGGCAGTGGCACAGTGGCTAGTGCCATCAGAGTCAGAAGCTAGCTTTGTTATGAAAATCAGAAAGGCTGACAGTGCACAGGTGAGCGCTGACTGGAAACTCCTCTGAGCCTCCAGAAAGCAGGTGGGATTTGAGCAGAGTGTGTGCACGGCTCCCGATACACTACTGCAGGAGTCCACTCCACCATGAGAGAGAGCAAAGGAGGAAGCAGAGGCTTCTCTGAGGCCGTCTGAGGCAACCAAATCTTAAACTACTTCTCCCCTCTGGTTCTCCACAGAGTCAGGTGCTGGTCAAGGCGTAGTGAACACCATCTTATTCTTACCAGCCTCACAGAGCCCTAATCAATACATTTAGAGTTTTGGTTAATGGCTGGTGTCAGGGCTTCTGTCCCCAGCAAAACCTGTCCAGTGAGACATTTATAGTCTCCTGAAGTCCCAGACGCTCTTGCTACAGATCAGAGTAGAAGACATAGGGTAGCAATGGTGTATGTGCCCGTGTCTCCTGAGGAGCAGCCATGTGGCCCCACAACACAGGAACAGACTGTTTATGCTAGGCTTTGAGGAATTCAGCCAGTTGAGTAAAGAGCAGGGCTTGGCTAGCAGGTCTTCACTTAACCCTGACATCATCTTTCTCTACAGTTGGCCCTGCTGGGTCCTAGTTACTGAGAAGACATCATCCATGCTAAGTATATTCCCCCTTTCATAGCCTAGGTGATGCTGTAGTGACGAGTTTAATGAGAACGCCATGCTTGGTGAATCACACACAGAACCTGAGCACACAAAAGTCACCTCTGGCACACACACATACACACACACACACACACACACACACACACACGCACGCATGCACATGTGACTGCATATATACGAACACTCACCTTCCCTACCACCACTGTAAACATGCTGGGCAAGTACAGGATGACAAGTCCTTAGCTGTGTGGTAACTTGTAAGTTCTATGTAAGCAGACCCTAATCTTCTTGGCTCCAAGTTCTGCCATGACTCTGACACAGGGAAGCTCAGGCACCTGGACACACAGGTCTCACAGATCTGACCCATGCTGTTCACTTCCCATCAGCCTCAGTACTGTTTGTCCCTGTCACCTCTGTCCTTGACAGGGATCTGGGGTCTCTTGTGGTTGGCTCAGGGGCTTTGCGCTGACTGCTCTTCATTCTCCAAATATCCTCACCGCCTCTTGAATGTACCCTCTCACCCAAGTTCCTGTTCATAAAGGCCAGCCTCGTGACCACACAGGGCTCCCACCCCTTCCATGGACTCATTCGACTTTGGTTTTCTTTGTTCGACCAATATATTAGAGGACCTGTGATAATATTTAGCTTGCTGCTCTCAATCACAAACAGGCTCCAAGAGGCCAGAGAACACTGGCAGTGCCAAGTATAGGGTCTGGCCAAGCTAAATGTTGAGTACTGAAGCACCAGAAGCCCCCTTCAGGGTTACCCAGGTCTGGCACAAGCCTTAAGACCTCCTGGTGCTGCCCCTGAGGGTGATGTACCCACCTCTCAGGTGACTGAGCAGCTGTGTGGATCCAGTGTCAGGGTGTAACTGCAGTGGCAGCTGAGTGTCAGGTGCCACCTGGGACCCTGGGGACCTCTTCCAGAGCCCATCTGCACGTGGTGTAACCTGACTAGGTTGCTTGGCACACCCTGCCCTCCCTTTCCCTCCTGGCACCCTGCTGCTGCCTGACACTCCCCAGCTCTTGGGGGTAGACTGCTCAGGGCTCCCTCTTCTGGGAAGAAGCTTGGCCAGCGGTAACCAGAGAGGCCCAAGGCCCAAGGCCAGAACACTGCGAGCACTTGATCACAGAGTTGGACGCCCGTCTCATCTCCTTCCTGGGAATGACTATCCTCAGGCTCTAGGTAGCTAGACAGCCACACAGGGACATCTCTGCAACAGATGTTCTGGCCTTCAGGGAAAGAAGGTCCCCTATTCCTGACAGATGTCACAAAACAAAACTGCCCATGAACCAACATTCATGCAGGAGCAGCAAGGGGCCAAGGGAGCTGAGGGGATAGTAAACACTTACTGCCTGACCTGAGACCTGGGCTCCTGGGCTCTGGTTAGGTTCCTGTGGTCAAAAAAAGGGCTAGACATAGACTGTGCTAATGAGCGTAAACTGCACATGCTTAGTCACCAGGAACATGTTTTATGGAGGAACAGTGAGAAAGCAGAGAAATCTCCTCCTACCTCCTGCTGTATGCCTCCCACAGGGTCTGAAGCCTTGCATGGACTGACAGTCACATATGGCTCTAGGTTTCAGGATGCCTAGTCAGACAAATTCACTCTCCACACTGGCTCCTCACATTCACAGAGCACCCTGTATCCATGGGACTGTGTGAGGGCCAGACGGGAGCAACACAGGTCCTCTCAGTCCCTGTTCTCTTTGACTTCTCTTGGAAGCCAGTGGGTAAAAGGGCACAGAGAAGGAAGATGAAAGAGAACATCCCAGAAGGGCAGGGGCCAATGAGAAGGAACTCAGAGCCAGACTTCTTAGGCCACATCTCTTCATGGCTTGTGGATACCCTTATCTGATGCTCCAATCTTCCCTACTTTCAAGGCAGACCCTCCTTACATCCTAGGTTTGGGGAGGTTTCCCTGGCCGTCAGCCACTGTGAGTCAGCAGGTTTAAAGGGACGGTGTTCGTTTGCTCTCATATCTAGAAGGATAGATTTCTTTCATTTCTAGTAGAAACTACCTAAGCACATAGAATAAATGAGAACACACAAGTTTCCCTTTTGTTGAACTGCAAGAACCCTCCACTCATGAAGACAGTGCTTAGGTGCAGCCACTAGGGTGCCTGCACTGTCGGAAAGGCAAAGTCCTAGGTCTGGAGCAGAGTGCTTGCCTAGTATGTGTGAGGCCTGGGTCTAAAACAAAACAATAAAAAATAAAGGAGGAAGGAAGGAAGGAAGGAAGGAAGGAAGGAAGGAATTGCAAGCTCCCACACCATCCCCACAACAAAAAGATCACAGTTTAGGCGTCAAGTCCAAGAATCCACACCTCCTGCACTGTGAGGGTTCTGGTAGACTGTGAGGAATAGGTCCTTGTGAGGGTTAGGGATGTCTAGGTGGGACATCCCTGCCCCTGCCTTTTCCCATCTGGGTCACATAGCAGGTTTCCTTTGCCCTCTCAGTAATTGTTTCTATCCAAGGGTGACTATTTCAGGGCTGCTGAGAGTTAGGAATAAGCAAGACAGAACCACGGTCAAGGCTCCTTCAACATCTGGGGATATTGCTCACTTATGCACAGTCAGTGGTGTCACTGCACAGACCCCTAGAGGAGCGCCTTCTCCTCAGCCTGTCATCAGGCTGTCCCTCAGCAGAGTACCTTCAGACCTTCTGATGAGAGCTAGAGGCCAACAGAGAAGGAAAGATAAGTCAGGGCCGCATGAGTAAGAAGTAAACTCCCTAAGAACTGGCAATGTCAAATTCTACTCTGTTGAAAACAAACCTTGAAATTGCAGGTGACTGGGATGCAGACAGTGCTTAAGAGTGTGTGGTGTTCTTGCAGAGGGACCCAAGTTCAGTTCCCAGCATGGACATCAGATGGCTCACAACTTCCTGTAGCTCTGTAGCTCTCTTACAGACTCTGAAGGTGCGCGCGCGCGCGCGCGCACACACACACACACACACACACACACTTAAAATTAAAACATATAAGGGGGCAACTACATGATAAACCCGCACTTAATGCAGGCAAAAAGGGCGCCAAGAGTCACTAAAGAGGACATAAAATGAATTGTTCTCTAGTTCTAACTGTTGCTCCCTCCCTCCCTCCCTCCTTCCTTCCTTCCGTCTTTCCCTCTCTCCTTCCTCCCTTTCTTCTTTATGATGGATAAGTACATAAAAAATGCAATTGTTAGTGAGAGTGTAAAATCCTAAGTGAAGGTACACAGCTTCAGAATGACCATTCTTAAATTTCTAAAAACAATACTATTTTGTTCATGTGTCTGGGTGTTTTGCCCACATGGATGCACATGCACCATGTGCATGCACGGCCTGAGGAGGTTAGAAAAGGGGAAGAGGAAGGAGAGGGCAGGGAGGCCCCGTCACAACACTGTCACAGGAGTTCTCTGAGTTTCCCAGGTGACATGCCCATCTGATGACCTTCAAGGGCTTCATGCAGCATTCTTTTTTAAAAAAGGGGACAGTTGGCATTATAGATAATGTGATATGTCTTGGATTTTGTTTCAAAATGATTCCTAGGGGCTGTCAAGGTGGCTCGGGGGTGCAAAGTGCTTCTGGCACTAGCCTGAGGGTCAGAGTTTAGTCTCCCGAGCCCACAGTGGAAGGAGAGAACTCACTCAGAGGCTGTCCTCTGACCTCTACACACACCCTATGGCATAGTTCTCCCTAACCCACACCCCTGCGCCCATAATAAAAATGATCCCAGGCAGGGAGCTGGGCGTATGTAGGAGGGAATGAGCTCACTGAGCTGCTGGCTAGGTGCCCAGTTGGCCAGTGGATACTGCCCTCCACCATGTGCCTTCTCTCTTATACACTTTGACTTTCTAGAAATACATACACAGAGAATTTCAACATCCATGATTGTGTTTGCCCTGTGTGCTCGCTTGGGGGGCACTGAGTCTCCAGTCCTTGGTGTAACAGGGAGGTGAATGAAGGCTATTTTGTACCCTAACAAGTCAGCTAAGGGCTTGTCAAGTGAGTGTGTCATCCTATCCCCCTTTGTGACCCTGGGGCCTTGTGGAGGGTTCATATGTGGACTACGAACCCAAGTGAGCCTATACTGTATTAACACCAAACCTCTGGTCTCTGCAGCTGGAAGGCTCAAACAAGTCACACCTGCTCCTAGGGTTCAACCCAGAGGTCAATCTAGTCTTCACATACAGGTGTTCCATGATCACTTATGGGGAAAGAGGGGAGACACTGTTTCCTCATTGTGTGGGTGTATGTGGAAACTGAGGCTTAGACCCAATCAAGTAATAATGTGGCTTCCCATAAATTCATTTTGCAAAGCCTCAGGATCAATAAAATTATGCTGGCTAGTGGTCTGAACTCCTGTAAGAACAGTTTCTACGACTGAGGGTCCTACAGAGAACACACAGTTCTGAGGCAAGCCACAGATGGAGAGTTCAGAGAGCAACTCACCCAGGCCACACCCAGAGCTCCGGTGACCTTTTAGGGAAGCGGGCATGACAGAAAGGCAGAGCAGCCATGACCTTCCCATGAGAGTCTAAGGCAGTAAAACCAGGAAGAGGCTGCCCTTATAAAGCTAAGTTTTAAAAATACAGAGGATGCACTGAACTATTGGTGAGTGTTCCCAAGAGATGGTAACTGCGCAGCTTAGGAATTAGGGAACTCCCCACACACGACACTCAGGGTGACTGATAGGTCATCTCAAGGAGGCAAGCATAATATTTTACTCCAGCCTTCTGGGAAATGTACGGGTAGTGGAGAGATGTTGGACACTCGAAGGCACAGAACCGGAGTACCAACCATGTATCACGGGAAGGCTTGCCCACCACACAGCTCTCCTGGATGGTTACCAGTCAGTTCTTACTGATGGGGTGAAGGGATCCTCGTGCTCTAGTGTGCCCACACCCATGTGGGTGCCAACTGGAATAAGAACCAGACAAGACACAAAGACTCCCAATGTGGCCGTGAGTAGTAAGGCTTTGAGTACACAAAGCTGGCCAACAGCTGGTGATCGGCTAAGGAAGTGTCCCCAGGGTGGGGCGGGTCTCTGGGCAACTGACTCCGCTTGGGCTCTTTCTCAAACTCGCTGCCTACACTGAACAGCTACTTCCCATTCTTTGTGTCTATTGGACATTGTTGTATGTTTGTGGGGATGCATATGTGTTTGCAGGTGTGCACATGTGTGTCTGTGCATTTGGAGGTCAGAGGTCAACACTGTGATTTTATTACACTCCAACGAACTTCTGAGGCAGGGTCTCTCACAGACTGTGGGATTCACTGATTCTCCTAGACTGGCTGGGCACTCTCTGGGGAGCTGCCCATCTCCATCCCTCATGGTGTGATTACAGAGGATGCCACCATGTGGGTGCTGGGCACTTGACTGAAAGAGCCATCCCTTAGATCAAATCTTGTTTTTTGTCTGCTGGGCCTCTGGATGGGAAAGGGGGGGGCATGATGTGAGGGTTCCTCACTATTCCACAGCAGCCTGCAGCAATGGCACCGATGGATGTCCTCAGCTTCTGCTGCACAGCTGCAGGTGCCCAGCAGGACTGCCCACATTCCTGACTTAGCCTGGGGTGTCTGAACAGAACACACAGACAAAGCAGCTTGTGGAACACACTATAGCCTCATTATTCTGTGGCTGCAAGGCCCATCACAGTCAGGTCTGGTGAGGGTCCTTGTCCTGGTTGGCAGATGACCACCTTCTTGGTGTGTTCTAGAAAGCTCTCCCTTCCTCTTTGTCCCATCCTCACAACTTCATGTGTCCTTAATTAAAAACCTCTCTGGCTACTGTCACACTGCAGGTGATGCTCCGACTGTGAATTCTAAGAGACATGGTGCACCCTGTAGCTTAGCAGAGGTCTGCTGTGTGTCCCAGGGCTCAGGCCTGGCTGTGAGGTCTCTGCTGTCCCTGCTTTAGAGGCCACTGTGGGGATTTCTTTGGAACATTCTTTGCATCCTGGGGACTCTGTAAGGCACTTGGTATCTTTGTATTTATTTTTTGGTATACTCAAGCTAGCTACAGGTTTCAGGGCTGGTGACTATGGGCTGGCATAGAATTGCATGGGACTCCCCTCCTGTGGAATCTAACGTCCACAGAGCTTTCTCTGTCTTCGAAGAGGCCTGTCCACTTCCAGCCCTGCTCTGCTTTCACCCTAGGCCCTTAGTGGTTGAGAAAGGCTGCTGCTTCTGGTCTGTCATGAGAAACTAACCTGCTGGGTTACCAAGCAATGTTTATCTATAGAGGATCTGTACATTCTTGCTCACACGTGTCAGTCCACATACATGAACTCATGAAGACCCTGGGTAGATGGCCTTGTGCCTAGGAGGTGGAGGGAAAGAGGAAACATGTTGGCTCAGGAACTCCACACTGGTTGCTCTGTTACGAGACCAGTCTTTGCATGGCACTCTGTGATGGAAGGGGCATTAACTGCAAGCAGTAAGAGATGGTGGTCCCTCAGCATTTGCACCCCTGGCTCAATTTCTGGTGTAAGTTCTAAGCTTGGACAGGATGGATTGCAGGAAAGAAGGTGAAGGTAATGTTCCACTCATTTCTCCTCCAGGACGCTAACCCCCCCTCCTCCTGAACTGCTCCCAGCCAACCACTGGGTACTAGGATCAGTCCCTGGGAGGTGGTGATGGGGGTGATTGTGGTAAGTATGGCCCCTCTTACAGTGCCCCAAAGGTTCCCTGAGTCTGCTTCCTTGCCAGCCCTTCCCAGGAATCACTAATCCATCAAAGACTTTGTCTCGCTTTTGTACTCGAGGGACTTCCTCTGCACACAGGCAAAGTCTCAGGATGCTGGGTTAGAGCTCACTGTGCGCTCAGGCTGGCCTTGAGTTTTCACCTACCCATCTGCCTGTACCTACTGAGTGCTGGGGTTACAGACATGCACCATGCCTATCTAGTGCACCCAACAATCTCTGTGTGAGGAATCTTGTGGGGCATCCCCAGGCTGCTGCTTTGTCCCCAGTGTCCTGATATAGCTGTGCAGAGCCTACAGGAGCCCAGGGCTCAGTTCTTGGGACCTCCAGATCCTAGCTCAGACCTGCTGGACAGGGAGCCAGCTTTATTGCCTGAGGCTTTTTCCTGAAGCTGGGACACTATATGTGAAGAGGTCACACTTCCAGATTAACTCCCAGCTCCTGAAGCCTGGCCAAAGTCCCTAGTCTCTCCCTCAGTCTTGTTTGAGATGACAAGAGGCCAGGGAACCTGCCCCATGCCTATAGCTTGACGTTATCTATCAGAATAAAATTGTATTTGCTCTTTGATCCAGTGATTTTATACACTTGAGCTTGTTCCACAGATAACGTTACCTGCCCAAGAGAAGCTGACTTTATTTATTTATTTGGCTACAACCTTGCTACGTCCCTCAGGCTTATCTTGCGCTGCCAGTGGCCACGTTCCAGTGAGTCCCCTGCCTCATCTTCCTGAGCAGCAGTGGCTACAAGCCCACTTCTGCCCGCTGTATCACAACAGGTCTTACGTAAATAGCAAAGGGCTGAGATGAGGTCCGTCTGTAGATGGATCAAAACCCAACACAGTGATAAATGGAATAAATAAAGATGGAATCTGAAGGAGGAAGCCTTATGCTGAGGTCTGGGAATGCGACTAACACAAAGAGACCATCAGAAAGACTGTCAGAATCGGTGCTCTGCAAAGGTCACTGCTACTTATCACAGAAAATACCTCTTCAAGGACAGCCGCCTGTTCAAAGTCACCCTGACACCACCCTTGTTAGGGTGCTTGTGGGCAAAGGTTACTGTTTGAAAATAACCAGTGCTCAGCAGGACGGCTCAGTGGGCAAAAGGCGCTTGCTGCAAAGCCTGACAACATGAGTTCTATCCCACAGACTTGCATGGTAGGAGAGAACCAACTCCTGCAAGTTGTCCTCTGATCACCATGCACACAGTAACACAGATTCCCTGGCATAAACACGCACATAAATAAATGTAAAAACAAACAAAACAAGCAAACACAAGCAAAAAAACCAAAACAAACAAACAAAAAGAGATGCAAAACCCCAAAATAACTGAGGCTACCTTCTTCATTTTGCCTTTGAAACGTCCCCTTGTCCCAACCTCCTTGAATTGAGATTACTAGGGAATGTCATTCCCATAGTGTGGCTCCTTAGGTTAGGGATCAAACCTGAACAAGTGGCTGAGGTGCCCATTAACACATCAACGCAGATGCTGGCCTCCAAGTTCCCCCTGCATCCCTTGGTCTCTACTGATATGGAGCCCTCCTGGCTGGCATACCTCTCTCCTACCCTTCCCCTCCCCCCGGCTCCTCTGCTCTGGTATAACTCAGCCTTTTTGCCTATGCCTGTCTCTTGATGAGTCTCTCAGTCCAGGCTGAACCTGTTGGTCAGCAGCTCCTCTCTCCTCTCCCCTCCCCTCTCCTCTCCTCACATGGCCCAGCTCAGTGTCATGTTCACTCTGGACTCTCCCAGATGTCCCTGCCTCTGCCTGTGCTCCCCCTTTATCTACAATAAACTTCTCCATCCCTAGCAACAGTCCTGTCTTTCCCTTTTGCTTCTTTTTCCTTGGGGGGGGGGGGGAGGGAGCTCTGCTGCGTAGGGATGGATGGATGCGTTCATCTCCATCTCTGTTGTGTAGGCAGACATGGTTGAAGGGGTAAAAAGCACATGGCAGAACAAAATGTATGCTGTGCTATCATTTATATCAAATGATCATAATAACAGTGAGCTCCCAAGTGCCTGCAGTGTCTCTGAAGGGCAATGGAGTGTCTTGCTTCCAGGAAGTCAGGGGACTGGGTTCTGTAAAGGAAGAGTGTGTTATGCATATACCTCATGGGGTTTTCAGGGGCAAGTGCATTTGTGGGTACATGTACACATGTAAGTGCATACGTGTGTGTGTGTGTGTGTGTGTGTGTGTGCATGAAAGTGCGCTCCTGTGTGAGTAGGTAAGAGGTCAACCTTGGCTGTCACCTCACATGCCTTCTAACTGGTCTTTTGAGACGAGGTCTCAGTGGTCGGAGCTCACTGATTAGGCTAGGCTGACTGGCCAGCAAGCCCTGAGATGTTCTGTGTCTACCTCTTCAGCACAGGTATTACATTACATATGGATATTTTACATAGCTTTTGAGGATTGAGCTAGGCTAGGAGTTCAGGGTAGATAATGGGGAATGTCAGCCAGGAGGGCACTGTAATCGGTAGAGACCAAGGGATGCTTGTTTCTGAAGCAAGACCTCTACGGACTGAGCCTTTGCTCCAGTCTGCAGGTCTCACTTTTTTACCATATACTTTTTTGTACTTTTTGAATATTTTAATATCACTATGTAATATCTATTTAACTACATACATGTTTAGACAACTCCCAAAACATTGGTGTGGGGCTGAACTTCATCTCCTCTGAACAGATGTAACCGTCACTTGCAAGCAGACCTACTCCAGCCTTTCAGAATCCTTGGTGCACCTAAACCACAGTCCCTCCTAGCACTGCGGCTGCAGCACAGCAGAAGACCTCAGATAATTAAGACAGGACTTTGGCTAGAGCCATTTGGGAGCAAAGCTACTTCCCATGTGGTGCTGGAGAGCTGGAAGACCTGCTGGCCAGCTCTGTGGTGAAAGGACTTTTGAAACGTTCTCTTCCGTCCACACTACGGGCCCGCAGCCTGCCAAGATCTTCCTCTCCAGTCTCAAGGGCACACTGCCCTTGGCTCCCTTTCCTCCACTCTACAGCAAAGCCACACTGTGCAAGCTCAGTGGTAAGCACCTACTCCAAATGCCTGTGGCCCTGGGCTTGACCTGTAGTACCCCAGAACCACCAACAACCTCCATTCCAGAAGGATCTGGACCACCCACTCATCCCTTCTCCCCCAGAGTCCTTTCTGGGGGCTCTTCCCTCACTGTGGAAAGCGAGCAATAAACGAAGGCTCAACTGCTATGGGGTGAAGGGCAGAGTCGCATCTATTCTGAAACACCAGCAAGGCTCTGGTGGAGACAGAGACAGTTAGGCATGGTGCTTCAAGAGGTTCTGTGGTTGTAAAGAGCACAGCAGCATGTGCTGTGGCCTTCCCACCATCAGCAGACAGCTCAACACTACCCAGCCAGGGCTGTCACTGGCACTTTCTTATTTGGGGTGTGCTGCTAACACATACCCAGACTGATTAGATAGACACCACCCAGTGTCTGATTAAATGGCATTCCTCAGCTTGTTAACTGCCTGTCAGCTCTCCAGCTGGCTCTGAAAGCCTCCATCTACAGCCTTGTGCCCTTGGGCACTGGGGGTATGCACTCTCCTTTGCATTATACTTGCTCACTGGTGTTGGGGTTCTTCAGGGGGAGACTCAGCTGCTCTTTAACTTGGGGGTTCTGACTGGAAACTGATTGAACAGCTAAATTTTAACTCTTCTTCCCTGCCCTGCTTCCTACCCCTGAATGTGTGTGCTGATGTGTACATGTGTTCGTGCATGCATGAGCCCATGGAGGCCAGAGGTTAACCTCGGGCTGCGTTCCTCAGGAGCTGTTCACCTTACGTTTCCAGACAGCACTGGTCTAGAGTTTGCTGCTTTGGCTAAACTGGTCTGGCCAGTAAGCACTAGGAATTCTCCTGTTTCCCACAAGTGTGTAGCAACATGCTCTCCCAGCTCTTTAAACTGGGGGTGGGGATTGAACTCCGGTCCTTACGTTTACACAATAAGCACCTCCCTAGCTGGATTCAGCCTTTATGACTAGAGTTACATTTGCTCACCTGAACTCAATCTGACCTTAGATGGTTCCTGTTAGTTTCACTCCTAGAAACCACAGGATGCACTTCCTCTAACTACAGACTGTCCCAGGGCTCTGATGGTTGCTTTGACCCTGCTGTCCCTTACAGTACCCCTGGGCCAGCTGCCTAGAACCTGCGGGCTGGGAAGCTTGCGTGCCTTTGGTGATTGGGGCTGGTCCTTGCCCGTGAAGTGCCTGTGAGTTGCAAAGCTTCCCTCCTGGGAACTCTCCTGGGATCCTTCACTCTAAAGACCTTCTCCACGATGTCCCCTGTACTGTAGACCCTGTATGAGCTTGGGTGTGTGCCTGGCTTGCTGACTCACCCTTAGGTGCTAGGGTCTCGAAGGAGACAGAGGGTGGCATGAGACTGCAAAGCAGAGCCGCCTAGTCATCAGCTTTACACACTAGAGTGTAGGGGAGTTGTGGGTCCCAGAGTCTCACCACATCATTCAGTCTGTGTCCTAGAACCTTCAGTTGGGCTGTCTGAGGTCAGGTACTTGAGCTCGCAGTGGCTAGTTCTGGGCTGTGGTGTCTCTGGCTGGCTGGAGTGCAGCATCCCTGGCTTAGACCACTAGGGGGCGGAGAGTGAGCCCGTGTGGAGATGTGGTGCCCACCATTAGCAGAGACCTAATGCTGTCACTTCAAGGAAGTGAGCTGGCTGCTCTGTGCCCAGTCCCAGGCTGAGAGGACAGGGACGACAGCTGCTTCATCACATCTGGAGAGAGGCTGGTGTCTCCAGCAGGTATGACAACAAATAGAACACATGGAACACAACTCGGACATTCTGTGACACACGACTGAAGGTACAAAAGGGGTCTCTGAATGGCAAAATATTAGTCAGCCTTTCTAGGATGTGTGGCAGGTGCTATAGCATGGGAGAAACCCAGAACACCACAGGGAGACCTGACACAGCACAGACATGTACCACAGCTCACAAGGACCCAAGGGCACTGAACAGAAAAGACACAGAGAAAAACACTGCTCAGTTTCATTCTGTGAGGGCCCCAGAATTATCAGATTTATAGAGACAGTAGACTGGGGGATGCCAGAGACTGGAGGGACCGCTGTGGATAAAGGCAGTTTGGGAAGATGAATTCTGAGAGAGGAGGAGGGAGTGGGGGGGGTGTTTGCTGGGCATCATAATGAGAATGTGCTTAGTTAGTACTATCAAGCTGTACAGCGCCAGATGATAAAAAAAAAAATTTTATAATCTGTTGGGCACAAGAAAGGAATCTAGAGGAGAAGGGGGGAGAGGGAGAGGGAAGGAAGGAAGGACGGGGGGAAAGAAGAGGAAGAGAGAGAGTGAAGGAGAAGAGAGGAGGGAGGAGGGAGAAGAGGATGAAGGTGGGGAGAGGGAGAGGAAGGAAAAGAGGAGGAAGGAGGAGAGAAGGCACGGGTGGAGAGGAGAGACAGGAGAAGAGAGGAGGAGGAGGAAGAGATGGGGAGTGGGAGAAGAAGAGGAGGGTGTCTCTCTATTGGTTCCTGGCAGTGGGGTTTCCCACAAAGGCCCAAATACAAGCTCCCCTCCAGTGGCCCTGGCTGTCCCTGGCTTATGGGCAGAGGGCCATGTCTATCATCCAAGTCGCCACATTCCGAGCATAGTTCTAAATACTCACAAATATCCACCACTACACCTGCCCCGTGTCAGAGCCACATCTTCCATCACCTTAAAAAAAACACCCCCAAGAACAAGGAAGGCTGCAGTGCACCCACTGTGTGCAGACAGCTGTTCAGAGGGACATGGACTCATTCCACTGTAGGAAGCGCTGTCAACCGAACACTCATAGGGCAGGCAGACAGCCACAATCGGAACCCCGTAGGGACAGGTCCCACTTCTTTCCTGCACAGTTCCTTCCAGAACAATCTTCAAGCATTCTGAAATGTTTTTGAACTTTCATGATTTGGACAATGTGATTGAATCCACTGAGAGCCAGTGCATGTGTTATCCCCAGGAGAAGCTGGACCTGGAGTGCTAAGGTCTGTCTTCCCACAGGACCTCAGAGAATGAACTAGTACTTCCTCTCCAGGAGGATGGATGGCCCTTCGAGTATCTGGAGGTTCTCCTTCCCCAGGCTTGCTCCTGGGGAACAATTGTGTTGCAGCAGCGTTCTAAGCCTTTCAGTGTTTCAGATGCTATCACTAGGAGCTCTCATGCAGTCTGTCCTGCGAATGACATCCCTGCCTTCCAAAAATACAACCCACAGGAGACTTAAGACTGAAAAACTGAACGAGCCAAACAAAGGGTACCCATCAGCAACCCCAGAACTCAGGAGATAGATGTGAAGTAGGGCCAGCCTGGGGTACACGAAGAGGCTGTCTAGAACAAAGGGCTGCACACAGCCTACCTTGGATAAGCTGTGCATTACTATTAAATGCTTTGATTCAGAACAGACAGAGGACAGCTGAGGCTTCCACATGGGGAAGAGCCAAGCCACAGCAGCTCCGAGGACACTCCAAGCGTGTCCCCCGTCCTGTTCTTTCCACTCTTGTATGGGCACTCACATATAAAGATCCCTGCCATTCCATCAAAGCCTCTCCAAGTTGATCTGGGTCCTAGTAACTGGATGGGGAGGGTCCTGCCCACTCTCATTTTCGTTCATTTTTCTATATTAGGGACGAGATGATCTATTTTTAGTGTGTGGCTGGTGTAAGTCAGGGGTTGCTATAGCGACGGCAAGTGGCTACAAACCCAGTGCTGTTCGGGTTCCCAGTCACAGAGAAATCCTCACAGAAAGGCAGCCCTGGAGGGTGGGACGCCCCTGTTCTTGGGGGTTCCCAGCTGCTGTCCTCATGGCTGAGCATGAGTGTTCCTAGGAACAGAGAGAAGACCTGGAAAGATGATTGAGAACGGGTGCCCAGCTCAACCACAGGTGAGGAGAGAGTCCTACACTTGTTCAGATCTTAGACAACAGGCAGAGGCGGGCTGGTGTGCACTTTCTGGAAGCCCTGGGTAGCAGGTAGGGCACCGGCACAGGCGGCCAGTGGGGAAAACTGTATGTGCTGAGACACGGCATTATTTTGTTGGTTTGTTGAGTCAAGGTCTCCTGTAGGCTCAAATTCACCATGTAGCCAAGGATGACCTTGTAGTCCTGATCTCCCTGCTTCTGCCTCACGGGTGCTGCGATTACAGGCATGAGCAATCATAATTATACAGTGCTGGGAATGGAATCCAAGGCTTTGTGCATGCATTTTTTTTTTTTTTTGTCTACCTACTGAGCTACATCCCCACGCTGCCTCTGTGTGCACCTACCACCAGGGACCCCAGTCTAAGCCCAGCAGATGGGAATGAACCTGGAGACTGCTTGTGCCACCCACAAAGGTTGGGTGTATGCTCTGTGTTCTATGCAGATTGTGGCCTGCCTGGCATGGTCTGCCAAGTTCCCCGAGACAAGGCTGCACTCAAAGTGCAAGAAAAAGAAGCCAGGAAAATGAATGGTTAGCTCTACAGGCAGTGGGGAATGTGTTTTAAAAATGTATGTTTTCTGATGACTCAGGGGAAGTGAGGCCAGGGGATAAGGAGGCAGCTTCCATTGGAAAGACAGTGTATCACAGTACCCAAGAGGAGGGGGTGTGTCACAGTCATGGAAGGGAGGGGCATGACAGGGAGTGCCAGGCCTGCTCAGAAAGCAGAGGAGAAAGGAGAGGTTAGGCAGAACCTTGGCTTTTGTTTCCGTGGATGTTTCGGGGTTGTCTGGCCTGCTGTCCCTAGCCTCTGGTGACTAGAGCCCCATGGAGTAGGTGTGTAGAGCCAGGGCTCCAATTAGTTACGGTGCATACAAAAGGATAACCCTTGGTAAGAACTGGGTAACTCTTAGAGGGGAGTAGGGTCCTTCTCTAGTCAGGGAGGCCATATGCAAGTCCATCAAAAAGGGTAGGAACTGGCTCCATCCCCAGCATCACAAAAACTAAACAAAAGATCCAAAATTATCCTCAATATTAGCAGCAACACCCATTGTTCCTCTGTTGTCTTTACCTTTAATTTCCAAGTGTTTTTGTCCCCACGGCACAGGGAGGTTCCTTCTCGAGAAAGCCTATTGGAGAGGAGTGGACCCTGCCTCCAGGAAGGGAGACTCCAGAGGAAGGGGTCTAAGATCCCCAAGGCTAGGTTCTTCAGGGCCTCACACAGCCCAGGCTGTGGTTTGCTTCCTAGGGTGTTTCTCAGCCAGAATGAAGCTGATTCACTTTCTCTAAATGTCACCATCTGTCCCACCCTGAAAATCAAGGTCAGGGCTGCCTCTTGCTGGTGGAATATTCTCTCTTCCTCCTCCACCAAACTGTGAGCCAGAGAGCATCCTGTGTGAGTGTGAGAGATGAGGGTGTGGGTCATTTTCTCCCATCCAGCCTTAGGACTGCCTTCTCTACTGGTCTAGTCTACATTCGAAAGGGCTCCCAGTACCCTGCCCTGTTCTTCTGGCCGGTGCCTAAGTATCTATGTCTGTCTGCCTGCCTGCCTGCCTGCCTGCCTATCTGTCTGTCTGTCTGTCTGTCTATCTATCTATCTGTCAGCCCCCATAGGCTCATGTATTTGAAAGCTTGGTCATCATGGAGTGGCACTACTTAGAAGGATTAGGAGGGGTGGCCTTGTTGGGGGAGGTGTGGCCTTTCTGAAGGAAGTATGTCATTTGGGGGTGGGCTTTGAGGTTTCAGAAGCCCAAGCTAGGCCCAGAGGTTCTCTCTCCCTGATGCCTGTGGATCCAGATTTAGAAGTCTTAGCTTCCTCTCCAGCACCATGTCTGCCTGTGTGCCACCATGCTCCCTGCCATGATAATGGGCTAAATTTCTGAAACTGTAAGCCAGCCCCAAATAAATGCTGTTTTTGTAAGAATTTCCTCGGTCATGGTGCCTGTTCACAGCAACAGAATACTAAGATAGCATCCGTCCGTCCACCCACCCAACCCTCAATCTATGGTGGTTAGAATAAAAATGGCCCCCATTCGCTCACACATTCAAATGTCTGGTCCTTATTTGGTAGAATTGTTTGGGAAAAATTAGGAGGCGTGTCCCTGGTGGTGGGCTTTGAGGTTTGAAAAGTCCACGCCATCTCCAGTTAGTGTGTTCCCCAGTCTCTCTCTTCCTCCCTCCCCATCTCTCTGCCTGGTGCTTGTGGACCAGATGTATGTTCTAAGCTGTTTCTCCAGAACAATACCTGCCTGCCTGCTACCATGCTTCCTGCCATGATGGTCATGGACTCACAACACTTCAGTTTACAACTGCCTTGGTATGATGTCTCTTCACAACAATGGAAAAGAAACCAAGACACCATCCATCATCTATCTGTCTATCTCCATGCAGCCTGTCTGTCTGTCTACTATCTACACATATCTCTCAATACATTTCACTATTGTACTGTTCTTGGTTTTGTCAACTTGACACAAGCTAGAGTCATTTGGGAAGGTGAACTTCAATTGAGAAAAATGTCTCCATCATATTGGCCTGTGACAAGTCTGTAGGGCATTTTCTTGATTAATGATCAAATTGGGAGGGCCCAGGCCACTGTGGTTGGTACTATCCCTGGGCAGATAGTCCTCATTGTATAAGAAAGCAGACTGAGCAAGTTCTGAGGAGCAAGCCAGTATGCAGCATTCTTCCATGGCCCCTGCCTCAGTTCCTGGCTCAAGGTTCCTGCCCTGAGTTCCCTCAGTAATGGACTGTGGTTAGGATATGGAAGTCAAATAAGCCCTTTCCTACCTGAAGTTGCTTTTGGTCATAGTGCTTATCACAGCAATAAAAACCATACTATCAATGTCTATCATATCATAAAAATCTATCTGTCCATCCATCCATCCATCCATCCACCCACCCACTCATCCATCCATCCATCCATCCATCCATCCATCCATCCATCCATGATTTCATTCATCTATATATCTATCATCTACTTACTGGAATACACAATAAAGTGCTAGGCAATAGAAATGCATCTGGGGAAGCATGTACTTATTTGTATTATTCTGAAGCTTCCAGGAATTTCTCAGAGATCCATGATGGACCTCCCGCCACTGAAATTGCTTTCGCACTTCTTCATGGAAGCAGGAAGAAGAGCACTTCACTCCAGCCCATGGGAGCAGCAACTCTGAATCCCACAGTCAAGGGCTGTGTCTGGCTTGACTTCCAGCAAACTGAAGGTTCCTGCGAAGAAGTGTGGATTAATGTTCCCTAAAGAGCCTGCCTTTGTGTAAGACCTTCTAGATGCTCTGCCATTTGCTGAGTAGGGGCATCACAGCCTTATGGAGAGATGGGATATGGATCAAAAGACCAAGGTTTGACACATGGGGTGGTAAACATCTGTGATCTGATCCCACCTGAGACAGGAATGAATTGGATCATGAGACCCTATCTGAAAGCAATCAATAAAAATGTCAAGACTGTATTGGGTGATCTTTGGCTCCCAATAGCAGTCATGTATTACTAGCTTTTGCTTCTGACCTGGAATTTTCATCACTGCTGGATAAGTCCCTAAAATGTATGCTTGGCTGTTGGGCCTCTCACCCCTTCCAACCTCCAGATTAGGAATGGGCGGGTACCTGCTTCCTACAGAAAGTGTCTCCACCCTGTGAAGACTGCATCAAAATCCTGGAGGAGAGACTCCCCACCTCTCTGTAGCCCATTTCCTGGACAGTCCTGCCACCTTTATTTTGGGATTGTATAAGTCTCGGTCATCTCTCTGGGGACCAATGTCATTCTGAGTAAACTGAGTCTATGTTCCAAACCATGATGTTTGGTGTTTATGCTCAGAATAAACTATTCTCTTATTTGATAATTGTTATTTTCTATTTCATGTTGACAGAAAGAAGTAGATGTTATGTGAATTATTTTAAGAAACCCCTGAGAAAGCTGACTTATGCCCAGCCATGTAAGTGCTCTCTCTGGCTTAGGAAATCAGCATCGTTGGTTTGTGTTATTTCTTCCTGTTCATAATGGGGCCCCTCAAACACCTCAAGCCCCAAGTCACCAAAGCTTCCTTGAGAACTCCTCTGGGGCCCTTCACCTGCTTCCTGCTACAGCAGGACTCCCAGCCCTGGGCCCTGAGCCTGAGCCCATCTACTCACTACTTACAATGATGTTCCCCTGAGAAGCCACCTCCAAGCTGAGCCAATCATGACTGGGATCCCTGGGGAGGAAATGATCCCCTGTGGCTAGGACAGCACTCAGCCCTCGCCTGAGGGCTGAGTTTAGGGAACAAGTTTAGGGAACATCAGCAGTGCCCACGGAGGCTTGGAGCCAAGGATACAGGGTGGTGCCAGAAATCATCTGGGCCTCTGAGAACACTCAGTGTTGATTTGTTCTTTAGAGTATTCCGAATTCACATATTTTCTCTTCTCAATTCCTGGAGCACAGAGGACCACAGAAGGATGGATCCTGCTTGCTTTCTGTGGGAACTGAGCTCTTGTGTTTTCCAAGGCACTGGGGGGCTGGGTGATCATCTTGGATACATGGCTCTCTGTTGGCCAGGTTTATCTCAAAGGTTGTAGTAACGGGATCAGGGGTGGACTGTGGCCCAAGCCAGGTGTTAAGCCAAGTCCTGGTCCATGGAAGCCTGAGAGGCAGGCATCTCTTGAGCTCATGCCTTCTCCTATCTCCACCCCATTCTTCTAGTCCTCCTCCTCCTCCTCTCCCTCTTCCTCCTCCTCTTCCTCTTCTTCCTCAGTTCTATAGGCTTGTTTCAGTATCTGCACTGAATGTTTCTGGGCCTATTGCCACCTGAACCTGGCTCTCCAGAAGAGCTGCCCCTCAAATCACACTGCTTCTGGGAGCTCCAAGCCACTCAGTGTTTCTTGCTGACAGTCCTGTGCTCTTCCAAGCTTTCTGGCAGCTTCCCATGGCCCTGTGGGTCAGTTTTATCTCCCTGACCTGCACAATGCTCTGGGAAGAACGATGACTTTGGGCACCTGGGATGGGAACAGGAAAGAGAAAAGTCAACCTGCCCTTGTCTCTTCCCCCCTTTCCTTGGCTCTCTAGCCATCACTGTCCTGAGGTGCTAGGGCCAAATTGCCTGAGAGGTGCCTCAGTTACTCTGCTACTTGCCACTGACTGAGTGACTCAGCCTCTTGGGGAGAATTAAATCTGAGGTTGGCCCATTCCATGACCAAGCTGCGTGTGGACTGGTTTTGCAGGGAAATGGACACCCACGGATTGGCAAGCTTCCAGATCCAAGCCAGAATGAGGTGGATAGGAGCTGGCCCTGGCCCTGCTGGGTTCATAAACTAGAGATGAGCATTTCTAAGTGGCCAGTGGTGACTCCTGGTTCCAGACACCGCTCCCAGTGAAGTGTCACTGTCCTCCTAGGAAAGTGCTCGGCCTAATAAATTAACTTAATATGTCTACAGTCTTCTGTGTGGTACAGGAGGGATGGACACCAGGTCTGGGCAGAGACCAGGCTTGCAGGGAACATGTAGAGGGCGCCAGGGCTGAAGCCTAGCTCAGCCCTCTCTCCATGGCAGCTTTAGTCAGAATTCCTACCCTCAGGCAGACGCTCAGGGGCTTCACCTCACATAGGAGCAGAGTCCTGCTTGAGGACCACAAGATGGTGTATAAGCACTCAGCTCTGCTTCCTTCTGTCCTGCTGCACTGGCCTGCAGGCAGTCCTAGGAACACAGAGAGTCTGACTTCTGCCTGGCCTGGATCTTTCCTCTTGGCAGAAGGTTTTGACCACACACCGGCTCCCCACTATGATCACAGTGGTGAGCCTATTGTTTACCCTCCTTTCAGACAGCACTGCTATCCTGCCCTACAACAAAAACCCATCCTCCTGTCAAAACAACTTCTTCACAAAGGGACAGATACTGCACAGTTCCACTTTTGTATATGGTTAGGGAGGTCAAAGGCCAAGCCTGGGTGGCTTCCTCATTCATTCACCACCTTAGTTTTTGAGAGAGAGTCTTTCCACAGAACCTGGAACTCAAGGATTTGGCTGGACTGAACACCTAGGATCTGCCTGTCCCCCACCCCACCCCACCCCATGAATCACACCATGCTTTTACACAGGAACTGAGGATCTGAGCACAGGTCCTCATTCCTGACAGCAAGCACTATATCTTCTCGGCCTTTCCTCCATGATTCCATTGCTGTGACGAGTTCAGAGAAGTCAAATCCAAAAGAGGCAGGAAGTAGAGAGAGGACTGGGCGTGGAAGGAGTGCCAGGGCAGAACTGTGGCAAATGAGACGTTCTTGGATGGACAGGGCAGCTGCTGTAGAGCAACGTGAACACCCTGGCAACTGAGTCACACACACGCTGCCATGTGGTGGAGACAGGAAATGCTGTGCTTCGGACATTTTACCATCATTTAACAAAGGCCCTCACTGTTTGCCGACTCTCACGGAGCTGTGCGTCCCACTTTCGCTTCTTCTTCATCTTCTGAGCTAGAAGGGGGCCTGCAGAGAGTGGATCCAATGGAACTGGCAGGATGTGGGTGATGGCGGGACCTGGAAGTGGCTGCCACTGTACATTTGCTCCTGTGTATGACTGAAAATTCCCACTATGAAAAGGTAAAAACTTTGTTGGGGTATTTACGACAAATTCACTCAGGGCACTAGAAGCCAGGGCCAGATGGGAATGGTGTGTGTGTGGGGGGGCAGAGTGAGGAACGAGACGGAGAGGGTGTTGTGGAGAAAAGGACAGAACAGGCAGACAGCAGACATTGCTTCCCAGCCTTCCCTCCGAGGCAGAGCTTTTGATGTTCTCTATAGGGTCATATGCACTCAAGGTCTGTGCTGTGTGAGTGGGCCCAGAAAGCTGTGCCAGCAGGGCTTGCTGGTGTAGAAGGAGAACACCTGACAGGGAAGACAAATGATGCTTCTTACAGTCATGTCATGAGCCTGCTGTGCTGGGCTCAGGGGAAGAGCCAAAGTCACTGGTCAAGGGCTCATGCCAATCAGGTCTTATTAATTCTGCCCATAACTGCAGAGGGTGAGACAAGGCCGCTTGACTTGTCCCTTATCTGGTTAGTACTGTCTCTCCTGATCTCCTTTTACATTACTGATATTATCCACACATGCTCTTCACTGATAGAATCTGGATCTCTCATTACTGAAGAGACAAAGGAAGGGAGTACATGGGACTTTTCAGTCTGACATGCACAGCGAGAAACTCCAGGTGGGAGTTTTGCCTTGGTGCAGTTGTGGCCAAAGTCCATGCTCAGTTTTACCGTGGGCCCAGCACCCTGTGACTCAGAACTGCCCAAGAGGATTCTATCACTGGCCCAGGTGGTCAGCTTTGCAGTGACAGCCTCATACATCCTGAGGAAAGACCACACACAGCCCAATCCCTGTCAGTAGCTCAGTGACAGTGGACAGACCTGAGTCCCCTGCTAATCCTCTTCAGTTGTTCTAGAAACCCACAAGGCTCCCAGGACAGCTGTATGAAGGTGTGTGACTGTGTGAGTGTGCGTGTCTGAGTGTGGAGTATGCCAGTAAGTCCCTGTGGATTTGCATACATGTGGGTGTGTGAATGTGTGCATGCGTGTGAGATGAAAGCATGCCACTGGCCTGGAGGTGAAACGAAGTACACCCTGTCCTCACAGGGAGCAGCTCTGCGTGGGATTAGAGGGTCTCTGCAGAAGAGGGCTGTACCTGATACTTTTATGTTAACTTGACACAAACTATAAAGTCATTTGAGAGTAGGGGAAGCTCAGGAAAATGCCTCCTTAAGATCAGGCTGTATGGGTAGGCAGTGGTGGTACACGCCTTTAATCCCAGCACTTCAGGTGCAGAGGCAGGAAGATCTCTGCGAGTTTGATGCCAGCCTGGTCTACTGAGTGAGTTCCAGGATAGCCAGGGCTGCTACACAGAGAAACACTATATTGAAAAACCAAAAAAGAAAGATCAGTCCGTAGGCAAGCCTGTAGGACATTTTCTTAATTAGTGATTGGTAGATGGGACAGCTCACTCTAGGTGGGGCCATGCCTGGGCTGATGGTCCTAGATTCTGTAAGAAAGCAGGCTGAACAAGATGTGGAAAGCAAGCCAATAAGCAGCACTCCTCCATGGCCTGTGCATCATCTCCGGCCTCCAGGTTCCTGTCCTAACTTCCTTCAGTAATGGACTATGATGTGGAAGTGTAACCCCTTCTTCCCCAATTTGCTTTTTGGTCATGATGTTTCATCTAGGCAATAGAAAGCCTCAACTAAGACAATGGCCCAGCTGCAGAGGAGAGCCAAAGGGCAGAAGAGGCAGGTGCAGACCACCTAAGACTTGCTCTGGGGACCCAGGGATTAAGTAACAGGCAGGCATCTCAAACTCCCATAGAAGAAAAGGCTTGTGCAAAATTCCCCACAGAGGAAAGGACCTCCAAAGTGGCAGTTCCTAGACAGCCAGAGTGACCTCACTGGAAAAGGGTGCTTTCAATGGATCGTTTTAAATGGAGAACAGGCAGGGCTGGTGACTACAGCTTGAAACTGTAGGGGACACATTTCTTCAGAGAGCAGGAAATGCTGGGTGGAGAGTTAGGTAAAAGTGGGCTGAGTGAGCCAAGCTGAGTTGGAAGGAAGCTTCCTCTATAATTCATGACCTTTCCCCTTCATTCCGTGGATCCAGGCCTGGTGTGACAGAGGAGGTACCCAGCTCTTAGCCCAGTGTGATGCTAACTGAAGGGGAACCTAGACCCCAGAGCCCTGGCAGCTGCCTGAGAAGGACGGCAGGTCTGCACTTGTTCTTCTGGAGAGCTCCCACGGCCCTGACCCTGAGGCCAGAGCTGGCCTTTGCATGCAAGCTCTTAGGATACTTGGTGGAGATGAAAGCATTATTTCTGATCTTGGCAGCTTAGGAGATGGAAACACAGCCAGCTCACACACCAGGGCAGAAACCACTGTCTGGCACACACCAGGCGCTTAATAACAGGTCTGCTTGCCTGTCCCCATTAGCAAAACTAGACTTTTTGTTCAATAACAGGGTCAGATTTAATTCTGTAGTAAATGAGTATTTACATCTTTGCTATCTCAAATGAGCATCTCATTTTTAGATGAATCACTGACTCTGGTCCAGTCATCCCTCCGTCCCCCACTGCTGGGTCAGGCACCCCATCCCTCTATAATCCCCCCAACACCAAACGCTATTCTCTCCTTCAGTTCATTTTGCAGACTGGTTTCTTTCTTCCATGAGACTGAAAACCCCTTGACTCAGGAGCCTCCATCTCCATGCTGGTCCTCCTCAGACCACTGAGGCTCTCTCTCCAGGGCTTTGATGCATCAGCTGTAGCAAAGGTCCAGCAGACAGAATCTCCTTTATTCTCAGATCACCTACCTCATATTTACTGTTTAGGTGTCTTGTTAAAGTCATTATGCTATTACACCCTTGGAAAATTAATTTTTACTACTTGAAATGTCACATTCCACTTTTTTTCTTTTTGAGACATCGTCTCATGTAGCTGGCTTTGAACTTGATATGTAACCAAGGATGACACTGAACTTCTGATCCTCCTACCTCCAGTTGTCAAGTGCTGAGATTACAGCGTGTGTCCCCATGCCCAGTTTTACTCAGTGCTGGGGATCAAACCCTCGACTTACACAGCTAGGCAAGTACTCTATCAATCGAGTCACACCTCCAGCCCCAGCCTCAGGTTCTTAGAACACAACAGCTACCATCCCAAGGTGAGTGGTCAGATAGCATCCAGGTCTCTACGAAGTAAGAAAACATGGGCTCCACCTGTATAGCTCCATCTGAACAGAACACACGAGCTTCCACCTCAGCAAGTCCCTGAGCTGAGCCACAGATATGTGGTCAGCTTGATCCCAGTCTCCTGAACCCGAGGCAGCAAGTCCCAGAAGCTGTTTCTCCCCAAGGGACACAAAGCAGGCAGGTGTTTTCCCTCCCAAGTCACCCTCAGTCCACCAGATCTCTTGCCAGGGACCAAGGAGGCGGATTCCCTTCCTCTAACAGACGGGTTTCTCTCCATACACATTTCATTTGTAACAATGCAAGCTCAAAGTTTAGACTCATCTTTGCCCTTCTTTAAGCTAGTGTTTTTTCCTTAACCAGTAACAATCCCAACTAATCCCTCAGCCACATGGCGCCAGGTGGACTGGAGAAAAGAAACAGCTTTAGAAAGAGTGGCCAGCCTGGTAGATCCTAGGAGCAGCATGGCCATTAGTTAGCAGTCACTGTTTCTCCTTAAACACTGCCTCAGGGTTATGCCCAGGGCAAGAAGCAGCAGCTGGCCACGCTCACACATGAGTACACAGGCACATGTGTATGCATGCACACTCGTGCACATATACATCATGGGGATCATCAGAGAAACAGAAAGGACAGGATCCTACCAAAAAGGCCATGGGGTTCCGATTGGCGCCGCTGGGTGCTTCGGCTTTGGTCCTTGGGTTTCTTGTTGCCCCTCAGACTTCCAAAGCGCTTCATGAGTCACTGTGGCCACAGACGCGGTGACAGGTGAACATATCAGAACTTGAAGAACCAGTGTGAGCCTCAGCTGGGGAAGGGGGGTTCACCAGAAGGGGAGCAGCATCAGCTGGCAGGTACGGGATACCTGGGAGCCGCAGCTTACCATTGCTGAGAGGCAGTCAAACTCAGTCACAGTCTGTGGGTTCGAGGGTCCAAGACAAGATCTCTCAGATTAGTATGAGATGTGGGTCACACTCCAGGACCAGCCTAGCAGCCACACAGGGACTCCCTCTACAGTTCCCACTCAGGTCCCGAGACTCCTGAGCAAAGCAGTCCTGACTGGCAGCACCTCTCCTCTCCAAGCAGTGTCAGCCGCCACTGTCCTTAAGTAGGTAAGAAGCCACCGGAGACATGAACAGAACCTTGCAGGGGATCTGTTTATGTAGTTAAGGTCACCGGCTCACTGACAAGCTCTGGGTTATTTACTCTCTTTAAACTTAAAGCAGGAGAGGAGCCCAAGTAGGCAGAGCCGGCACTAGCCTGCTAGTCATGTGCAGATCTGCGTGATGTCTCTTTAAGAAGACTGTAAAAGGAAACCACCCTGTACAGACAATTCTTGGTACCAATTGGCCAGAGCACATTCCATTATGACATGACATCACACAACTATTTTGATGCATGTGCTTCGGGACTCTGAGAGCTAGAAGCCGGGAGAGCACAAAGGCTGGCTAGACACTACTGAAATCGTCTTTGGCCATCACTTCTTTAAGGAACACAGAAAGATCGAGAGGATGGCCCTCGGATTCAGCAGAAGGTCTCAGACAAGTATGGAGCCTGGTTGTTAAGAACTGCACAACAGAACTCAGATTTCAGAGGGGATCTCATTCAACTCCTCCTACTGCAGATGGGGAAACTGAGGTTCAGGATAGGGTTGTGACTCATCCAAGCTCCTGCAGCTAACAATGGCAGATATGAGACTCGGATCCTAATCTCATCCACCATAAGCCTAATGTCTGATCCGACAAAGCACGACCCCTTTAGTACACCCGAGTATCATAAGTAAATAAGAGGGTGAAACACCAGAGAGGGAATCTGATAGCCTTTACCGAAGAAAAGTTACTTGCTCTGTTACTAATCAGCCTTCCAACCTTGAGGAAGTAAGTCTATGTTTCCACCTTTGTTAGCCAGGTTGAGACCAGGCGATGACAGGGCTGCTTCAACTGTAACAGTCTAGGGCAGAGAGGCAGCTCAGGGGATGAAAGCATATATTTCATGCACTGCTCGTTCAGAGTATCCAAGCTCAGTTCCTGTCACCCATGCCAGGCAGATCACAGCCACCTGTAACTACTCCAGCCCCAGGGAAGTCAGATGCCCTCTTTCGGCATTCATAGGCACCTGCACTCACAAGCACAATCCCACATACATATAATTTTTAAAAATCAAATTCCAATAACCTGAACTAATGGCAATAAAATCTGTGTGGCTTCTCCCCCAAATAACTACTTACCCCAAAATTAGTTAAATGGTCCTCAGGCTGAGGATGATTGGCTTGGATTTTCTCAGCTCCCTGCTTAGATGGCATCACCTTAAAAAAACAACTGATGTCTGTGTAAAATTTTTGTTATCTAATAGGGCATCTTGAAATGAGGGGACAGAGGGGGATAGGAGAGGGATTCAACTAGAGAGGAGGGCCCAAGCCCACAAGAAGCCACAGTGAATTCAGGCCTGACCACTCACTCTTTGTGGGTTTGTCACTCTCTGGCAGAGTTTGGGACACCAGTTACCCCCTTCTCACTGTTAAGCCAAGGAAACTATGGACCCCTAGCTAGAGCAACAGGCTGTAGGACAAGCTTGAGGGACTGAAGAGGCCACGATGAGGGGAGTCCAGGATTCCACACAGTAGGGGTGTTGAGGGCTTGAAGGTGGGCTGTCCCTCACACTTGGTCTCCAGCTAGCAGGACTGTTTGGGGAGGTTGTGGGCCCTCTGAGTTTTGGAGTCTAGCTGGTGTAATTAAGCCACTATGGGTGAACCTTTGCTCTGGTTCTGATCTGCTTCGTTGCTGGCCCATGTCACATGAACAAAGCCCTCACATCCTCACCTCGGTACTTTCCCCACCGTGATGAACTGAAACCCCTCCTTCAGTAGCCTCTGCCAGACAAGTAGCACTGGGAGAGGACTACAGAATCCCCGCTCCTGCCCCCGATCTGCTGTTCCTAGGGCCTCCCTTTGGCTAAGTGCACAGCAGATAGGGGACACACATTTGTTGTCCATTGCCCATGGGGCCCTCAAGCTGTGGAGTGGCTGCCTATTTTCTTGGATCTGACCCTCTACTTTGGTTTTGCTCACCTTACTGCCTCTGCCTGTCCCTGTCCATGGTCTGTCACACTGTTGTTTATCAGGAGGCTGTGGTGTCAGCTTCTCTCCGGGTAGTTGTCTCTACCCAGTTAACCATGACTGTAGAGACTTCAGTGTTGCTCTGGATGCTGTGAAGTTGGGAAGCTGCCGTAAGACTTGAGCCAGCCCTTGGATACTGCTGGGGCTGTCCCCATTTTCCATGAGAGCCCCTTGTTCCAGGCATGGTTGGTTGGTGTCCATTCTTGGGTATGCTTCTGATTTTATAAACTACAGGTGCTGCTGGCTCAGTGTTTTAGCCACCAAAAGCCAGTCCCTCAATCTGGCTTAGTCTCTAGTACACTAGCAGGGTATCTGTGGTCAAAATACATCGGCCCAAACTTACTGTGATTTAAACTCTGCAAAAGATGAAGTACATTTTGTAGTTTCACATTCAAGTTTTTAAAACTTTAACTAAACTCTGCATGAAACAAAATTAAACTTTTTCTCAATTTAAAATTAAAATGATCCAGAAATGGTGGTATGCACATTTAATTGCACCACTGGGGAGGCCTAAGCAAGAGGATCATGAGTTCCTGGCCAGCCTGGGCTAAACAGTAAGACCCATCCCCAAACAAAATGCAAAAAAAGAAGCAAATAACAACCTAATAAAGGAAAATCAGTAGCAAAATGCAAAGGTCTGTCTGGAAGACCACCGGACATACATGAAGAGGAGGCATGCTAAATAAAACACTGTGAAAAAATGTTGTGACGCTCTTTTTTAATGTGTGTATTATGAGTGCATGGGGGGGGAGTGTGTGTGTGTGCACATGTGCGTGCATGTGCGCACGCTCATGTCCCCGTGCATGCGTACGGGTGGAGGTGAGAGGTTGATGTTGGTTGTCATCCTCAATTACTTTCTACATTAGTTTTTGTGACAGGGTCTCTCACTGAACCTGAAGTCTGCAGTTAGCTGGACTGGGTGGCTGTCAGTGAGCCCCAGGGATCTTCCTGTCCCACTTCCTCAGTATTGGGATGCTGAGCATGTGGCTGGGTCCAGCTTTTGATGTGGGTTATGGGGATCCAAACTGAGGTCCTTGTGCCTCTGGGACAATAGCTCAGTGATTGCACCATCTCCCCAGTAGAAGATAAGCAGAGTATGTGGAAAGAGCAAGTGAGTTTCAATCCATAAGGAAAGATTAGTACGTGGAGGCAGGCATGGCAGAGGCCGGCAAGACGGACTTGGGTTTATCTGGACATTCACTCTACACGTGGTGATTAAACTGGGGAATGTTCTAGGCAGCTGCTGACTGAGGGGATTTGGGTGCTGTAAGCCACTGAAAGACACTCCTGTTCTTGAAGGATAGTATTCTCATTATCGAAAGAATAATTAGCATTTACCAAGAGACTCTCATAAGCCAAGCAAGGCACTGGGCAACTTCACAGTTGTTACTTCGTTTGCCCCTATAAAGGCTGAAGGGTAGCCATCAATAGTCTGTCATTTAAAGATGAATAGCGGAGAGTCAGTGGAGCAGCCTGGTGGGGTCACACAGCTGGCAAGTAAGGCAGAGGGCATGGACTTGAACCCAATTCAGATGAATCTGAATGGGAATGCACACAGTAATACATCAGGGCCCAAGGTCAATGCCCCCTCCTCCTCCCCTGGGCTGCCTCAGTGAATTCCTTGGAAGAAAGAGAATAGGCATTCATTCTTACATTCACCTTCCACCTTCAGGCCCGAAAGTTTAAAGGCATAAGAGCCACCTTGAAAACCTTGACTTGCATCCTTAAAGGACCAAACATCCTTACAGGAGCCTATGACAAGGCAGGAGTTGCTGACCTGGCTTGCAGGTCAACTGTGAAGTCCCAAGAAGAATAGTACTTGGGGATGTCAGATGGCTGAGCACAGGCGAGGAACAGACACTTCCTCCGTTCGCTGGGACCAGAACTCACTGAGGCAGCCTAGCTCTGGGCTTCACTCTGAATTTACTCCATGGGAACATTTGGAGTCTTTGTTGAGGAACTTAAGAACATGAATCAGGTGAAGGGGAAAAAATTCCATGTCCTTAAGGGTCACTGGCTGCTACTGAGGGGGGATGAGGAGGAATCAGCAAGGTTCAGCCTGAGCTGTTCAGGCCTGGCACGAATGCCTACATAAGGCAGTGTTAGGAGAGGGAAGCATTGCAAAGAAAGACAGGAGAACTCACAGGATGAAACTGTATTGTGAAGTGGCCCGGGTCCTTATAGATCATGCCTTAAGAACCGCAGGAAGCCAATAACAGGAGTCAGGTCGGGGACAACAGACACTCCCAGAACACCAACCTAACACCAGTTCTATAGGATTTGGAGAGAGATGTAATGCTAAGTGGTTCTACTTTGCACACGTGTGTGTGTGTGTGTGTGTGTGTGTGTGTGCGCGCGCACGCAGATGTAATGTTTGTGGGTGCACATGTGTCAAGGTGTGTGTGTG
>JADRCH010000093.1:4824148-4891296 GCA_019843965.1 Rhynchomys soricoides | reverse complement strand
CGGACTAGCGGGGTATCTGTACAGTGCTGGGTAATGCCCTCTACTGTCTTTAAAATTGCATAGGCACTGTGTTGTACAATATGTGCATTTAACCACAAAAATAAGTTTAATCCACAAATTCTGGGGGAAACTAATCTCCTATATCTGTATTTCTAATAGTGGTAAATGTTTGTGTTAGATGTCTGTCTTCATATTTTTGACTATCTTTTTCAATAGCATACTTTTTCACAACTGCATAATATCCTGCTATGTGGATAGGCTGCCTTTATTCAATTATGCCCCCATTCACAAGGATTACATTGTCTGTAATTGGTCTGTTGAGAGGTCCTAGAAGCAATGGCACCCAAGCAGCAGGGAGAATTTCCAGGGCCAAGGCCTTCTTTCTAAGTGTTGTTTGCCATAATCAGCAATGAAGTGGCTAATACTTTTATGCCACTAAACAGTAACAAGATGGCCAAAACATTACTTGGAGAAGAGACTCTTATCAGAGCGAGAAGTGTGTAAGATAAGCCAAAAATTCTGGCAATGTTTACAACATTGTGGGGACAGTCAAAAGACCCAGCAGCCTGCTAGGCAGGTCTCAGAGAATATGAACATCAGAATATGACAATGGAACATTTTAACTCATTAACTAAAAAACAAATCTCTGAGTCCAGACATACACACATACACATAAGCATACATGTGCACATATGTACACATACATATACTCACAGGCACACATTCATGCATGCACATGCATACACATACACAGACACACGTTTGTACATACATGGGTACATATACATATAAACATAACACATACATATATCCATGCATGCACACAGACATGTATATAAGCATGCACACACATATATTCACATGCATATGCACACAGATACACATGCATGCATGCACATACACACATATATACACACAGAAAAGATGGTAGATCTTTTCTTGAGAAAGACTCCCTTTCCAACCAGCTAATGCAGAATTAGTGATGAATTAGAATATCAGGCAGCCCTCACAGACATAATTCAGGCAAGATTCACTGATTGCTGCTAAAAGTGAAAGCTGGATGAGAATGAAGCTGTTTACACTATATTCTAAGTCCTGCCCCAGAACGCAGACTGATCACAAAGGGAAACGAACACTTTATTAAAGTAGAGAGAGTGCCTCACTGTGCAGACAGGCCCCGGCTTGACATCAGGGCTCCTATCACCAGGAAGGTGCTGGAACAGTCACAGGCTGCCTTCTGTGAGGCCCTAGCACAAGCAAGTAGCCTGTGGCTTGCCTGCCAACAGCTAACCCCTGAATCTGATCATGAGGAAGTGCTGGGCACACCCAGGGTGAGGGCAGCCACACAACTGCTGGCCTGTGGCCTGTACGCACTGAGCAAGAGCTGAGGTAATGGAAGATGAGACACAAAGAAGAGTTGTGGGAAGCCGAGGGACAGAAGAGACAGGGTTAAAGACTGGGTCATGTCTGGGGAGCTTCCAAAAAGGGTGTCATTAAGACAACTCGCTGAATACAAACAGAGCCTGAAGTGGAGCTAATCACTCTTTGTTGACATTAGTTTCCTGGATCCGATAGTTACACTGTGGCAGATCCACCTTGTTTTTACAAAGCAGGCAGGGGTTAGGCAGCGATCCTCAACCTGTGGGTCCTGAGCCATTTGGGGTCATATATCAGATATCCTGAATCTCAGATATTTACATTACAATTCATAACAGTAGCACAATTACATTTATGAAGTAGCAACAAAAACAATTTAATGGCTGGGGGTCACCACAGCATGAGGAACTGTATTAAAGGGTCACAGCATTACAAGGTCAAGAACCACTGGGTTAGGGGATGTTGTATCTGTAATTTACTCTCAGTCACTGGGAGTCTACACAGACAAGCACTAGATGAGCTGAGGTTGGGGTGGGGGGAGACAGACAGATAGAGGGACAGATGTCTGAGCTAAGCAAACCAGGAGAGGTGTTAGCTTTGTAAGTTGAGTGAAGAGCACAAGAGAGCCCTTGGATTGTTTAACAATGTCTTGATGTGCATGTAGTGGGTGTGTGTACACGTGTGTTTTTGCATGGGGGTGCATGCGCATGAGGAGACCGGAAGTCAGGTGGATGTCAGGGCTCTTCCTCTATCACTCTCCACCCTATTGTTATTACTTTGTTTTGAGAGTTTGAAGTTGTCAAAACGGAAAGTTACTTTAAAAAAGAAATTGAAAGAGGCTAGGGGCTAGCTTCTTAGAGTGTTTGTCTAGGACACATAAAGCACTGGCCTTGACCCTCAGCACCACGTACAACACCATCTATAATCCAGTACTCAGGAGATGGAGGTAGAAGGATCAGAAGTTCAAGGCCACCTTCAGCTATGAAGTGAGTTGGAGGGTTAGTTACTATAAACCTTGCTTCAAAACTGGGCGGGGAGGGCTTGAGCATTAACAAGGTGAGAACAAAGATGCCACGCACACTAGCAGCAGCTTGCTGTTGTCTCCAGGGAAGCTGGAGTGTCCGTCAGGCAGGCTGTGTAGGACTGGAAGACTCTCATGATTCATTCCCATCACCAGTCTGGGCTGGCAGGGACACGAGTTCCTTCTCAGGACAGGTGCATGGTGGCCACCAGAGGGTGCCCTCTTAGAACTGCATGAGATGCCAGGCCACATAGCTGTGCCATGCGATGGCTGCACTTTTCAGGAAACCTGGATGCCACACATACTTTCCCTTTCTTTGTGGATAGGCTGGATGAGTCACATTTTTAATAAGCCTGCAAGACCTGCCAGCTGCCAGGATCTAGAAAGCTCCAGCTGTAGCCAGTGAGCACAGGGCCCAGTGAGGCTGGTTGGCCAAGGCTAGGTGAGCTGTGGCCTCTGAGGAGGGAGCTATGCCTGGAGAGTGGGCCAGCCAGAGTAACTCTTGTTCCGTTGGGCATTGAGCAACTCATGCGAAGTTGAATCCTGCCATCTGACGACACACTCAGGCTGTTGGTCCAAGCCCTTGTGAGCAGCATATGCATGTTCCCTGTTTACATGTCCCCGTGTGCCCACCTGCAGACCTGTCCTTTCCCAGGTGGCACATGCAGCCTCCTCCCCTCATTCACCCAATCCCTATCAGTGTTTAATCCCTGCCTCAATTTGTCACCCTGTCACAAACTGCCTCTTCACAGGTTCCTTCTCTGGCAATACTTCAGGAAGGCTAGTGATGCCTATTCTCTGTCTCTCCAGAATCTGAACCAATGCCCAGGCCCCATGGAGTCCTCTGAAAGCTAACAGCAAAAATGCACCATCAGAGACCCATCAGTGATGCCCCAGGCACCCACCAAACATGTGACACAGAGGAAGAAGCATGCCAGGTGTGCCTGAGACTTCAGCTGCTGTCAGTGAAGGGTGTACAATTCTCCATTACCAATGTGCTGCTGCTACTGAACTGCTGGGTGAGGCTCCTGTCTCCCAAGTGCTGGGAGGAACCCAGTGGATCTGTCATTGAGACCCAGCGACATGGCCCCTGTGATATAGCACCACAGCCAGTCAATGTCCTCCATATACCACGTGTGTCTGTCATCTACTCCTTGCTCTTCCGTTTCCCAAGGGCTACAGACCCCACCCAGAGATGCCCAGGATCCTGGGTGGGGCTTTAGAGGTCAGGCCTTGGGAAATGTGTCTGACTGGGTACAGTCCCTATGGCACCCATTCCTTTTGGGTAGCCATTGCTCAGGTCCCATCCTCCATTGGGTACCCTTTGGCTGTTCTACATTGTCCTCCCCCCCCCCTTTTTTTAACTCTCCCACCCATGGACGGGGGGTGGGTTTCTACCCAGGGAGGGAGGGCTTTGTTTCCAACTCAGTCCCTTGTGGTTACATCTCAGCTCTTCTTCACCCCACAGCCACAGAGCCACATGACTGCAACCATCTAAGTCTGGCCTAAGCCCATCTGTTTTCAGTACACGTAAGTTCCACTTTCCTGCAGGGCCCTAAGTGGCAGGGGATAAGAGAGGTGTCTTTAGGAGGTGCCGGAGGGTCAGCAAAGCGGTCTGCAGAGCAACCAGCTGTGTTTCTAGACCTGGGGGCTGCAGGAGCGGAACTTACTCCAGTTTACACTTAGCCCTTCGGTTCCTGCTCTGTACTAGTGCACAATGGCCCATTGATCCACAGAGGCTGCCCCACTGCCCTGTGTTTGTTCTGCAGGGCAAGCTGGGGCAGGGCCTCCTTGGCCCTGGGGAAGCCCTTGGAGTGTAAATTGTAGACTTTGAGACTCCAAATGGAAGCTGGGAAAGATGAAGTACATTCTTCTCTGCACTGCACAAAGCCTTCAACGTTTTATGGGAAAACAGACTTTTATTTGAAAAATAAACTCCCAGTTGCTGGGCTATATAAAAGGAGGGCTGTCTGGGATCCAATGTTGCAGTGCTGTGAAAGGGGCTGAAGTCTTAAGTTAAATAAACTCCTCTGCAAGCTCATTTGAATTTCAAAGGCTGTTCAAATGCATTCTGATAAAGATCCACACTCAGAGCAAGGGGGGAAGGTCCAGTCTCTACTTAGGACGCCACAGGACCCCTAGTCTTCCTGGCAGAACTGGAGCACTCTAACGGCACACAGAAAACAAAATTCCTTTGGAGGTTTGTATGCATGACCTCTGTCAAGACTGAGCTAGTCTTGGAAACCGGAGCTAGAAAGGATACCTTCTACATCTCTGGCCAGAATGCATCTTGCCAGTCCCTGCATCCAGCCAGACTCAACTGGCAGGCATTCCAAACTCATCTCAACTTCTCTGACCATCTAGGGTGGTATTTTCCAGACTGCAATCTCTCCCTCCACCCAGATCATAAAATTGGGTGTGTTAAATCTGATAAAGCATGGTAAAATAATAGACACAGAAGAGATTCCAGGGGAAATCCTGTGTCATGAGAAGGGCATTCTGTACTGGATAACATCAAGTGTGTGTGAGTTTGTGTGTGTGTGTGTGTGTGTGTGTGTGTTCTCGAGAGAGCGTGCACAAGACGGGATGGGTGTGTGTGTGTGTGTACAGGTGTGTGACTGAGGTATTTGGAGGCTGCAGTCCTTCAAGCACCGTCCACCTTGCTTTTTGAGACAGTCTCTCACTAGTTTAGGCTGGCTGGCCAGCAAGCCTGAGGAGTCTCCCCTCACCCCCAACCCCGTCTCCTCCTTTCCAGCACTGAGGGGCTGCTACCATACCCACCTAGACTTTTTATGTTGGTTCTGGGGCTTGAACTCAGGTTCTCCTGCATGTGTAACTGAATCACCTCCCAAGCTCTCAAATGTATCTTACTGCAAATGGCAGTCAAGAAAAGCTTTCAAACCAGGCTGCAGGAAAGCTGCATGGCTTCCTTTGCTTGAGTTGTGCTCAGATTTTCTGCTACCCGCAGCTGCAGATGGCCCAAGGGCCAGGTGTGCCCCCCACCTCTTAACTCTCACCTGTCCAGCCCTGGGCATGTTGTTACCTGGAGCAGCCTTTGTGTAATCAGAAAAGCTGGAACCCAGGCCAGGAATTGTTTTTATTTCTTTTTCCTACTGGGACAAAGATAAGGTCCCAAAGCTTGGTGGAGCCAGTTCCACCAGTGGGTGTGGATCACTGCTTATGAAGACAAGATTCTATTCACCGGGGGCCAAGGATCGGACCCAATGCTATCTCATGTCCCAGTACCACAGCGTCATGGTCATGGGGGCCAGCACAAGCTGGCGTTGGTTTTCATGCTAGCTGTAAAGTCCATCTTAGTCTAAATACCTTTGTCAGGACCTTACTGATCTGCAGGCAAGGGGAAAGACATGAGAGGAACTGAGTTCTTGGTCCCACAGCCCACAGAGGGTAGCCGGCAACAAGGAGACTGGAGGTCTTTGTGTGGTGTTGGTGAAGGCCAGCCTTTCCTTCAGGTTATAGTGCCTCCCATTGTCTGCTGTGTGGGTGGCTCTCAGAGCATTGACTGGGACTGGCCGGATGGTGATGTAGAGTGAGTGGGACTGGAAGAGCTGGGAGAAGAGTCAAGCTCAGCACGTGGTTTTCAAGGAGATGAGCAAGAGAAGCCAGTCAGAGGCAACAGATTGCAGAGGTATTTGTGGTAACAGCTCAGCTCACACGCCAGAGGGCTGCTGAAGCCAAGCATAGTTGGGCAAGGATTTCTAGAGGAAAACGAGCCTGGAACCCATTGGCTTGATGCCAGGTCTGTCTCAGTGCTTCTCAGATGGTCCCCAGGCCCAGCTGTACTCTGAGCAGCAGCCACACAAGCTTCTGCAAAGGGCACACCCTTCTTCTAGCTGACATCCTAGGTGGCTTCCCTAATCATTCATTTAAAAAGCCCTGGGCTCCACCAGTGAGGCTCCACTCTCCTGACCTCACCTGCAGCCCAGCTGTCCTCCTCCTCAGGACTGGAAGAAGTGTCCTGGATTCTCCTGCCTGCCATGTCATCTTTGGGCTGTCCCTCAGAGCCCCCTCTGCCTCCTTCCCATCAGAGAGGCTGCTCCTGACTTCCCTACATGTTGCAGCACCCCTGCGCCCTCTTGGTTTTCTTCACAGCACTCGACATAGCATGTTGATGCCTCGGGTACATGTCCGGCCTGCCTCCAGGATGGCAGGGTCAAGCTTGTTTGCTGTGGCCTGCTCAGTGCCTAGCATTTAGCAGGGCCTTGTGAGGCATGGACCGAATGCCAGAGGGGTGCATCTTCTTTGTGGACTCCAGATTCTGCTAGGTTGAGAGGTGCTTGCTTTCCACAGCAGCTCCTCCTCAAGGTTCAGCATGTGAGGTTGTAGCACCCCCTAGTGGCCACAGTACCAAAGAGCCAGGAAAAAAAAAAACGTAAGCAACTGATGGGGCCTGCATGCTCTAGACACCAGGACCCCAGCCTTGCTCTCTCATTTTACACACTCCCACATGGTATGAGTGAAATCAGATGTAAGGAAATCAGATCCAGAAAACAAAGGTGGAAATGAGATCAAGAGTAAAGGCATCACTCCGTGAATGTGGTACAGACTTAGATGGTGCAGTGGCTGTCGCATGTGGCTAAATGTAGCCTAAGACATCTCATAGAGGCCTCAGTTCATCTCAGATGACGTGATAAACTTTTTTTAGGGCTAGGTAGAAGACAATAATGGTGAAGTGCTTGCTGTGCACATGTGAGAACCTGCGTTTGATAACCAAAGCACATTTTTAAAAAGCCATGTGTAGGGAGCACTGCGATCTCAGCACACAGAAGGCAGAGATGGGGAGCCCCTGGGACTGACTCACTGGCTAACCAGAAACACCTACGAATGAGTCCCAGGCCTATGAAGAGAACCCCATCTCAAAAAATAACTGAAGAATGATATCTAAAGTTAACCTCTGGCTTCCACATGTGTGTACACACACAGACACACGCACGCACATACACATACATCACGATACATACATGTCACACAAACATGTCACATACAAATCAGTCTCACACTCATACACATGTAATACACTCAACATACACATCACATATGTCACACAGACACACGTACATGCATATGCACACACAGACACACGTCTCTCTCACACAGACACACACACAGATACACACACACACACAGACATACACACACACAAAGGTGAACTTTTTAAGAGACAAACTAAGGTGGGAGAGGAGGCACAGAGAACCCAGAAGTATGTAAGATGAAACTTGGGCCTAAGGCCTTCCCCTCCACAAGTCTGCCTGACGAGTTTGCCTGGCTAGTCCCTTCACGAAGGGATTTTGCCCAGCTGGCTGATGTACTCACTAAGGTGTCCATAAAGTGACTTTGGCACATACCCAGCCTCCCGACCTCTGCCTGGATTCTTCCCTGGCCCCACTCCGTGTCTTGTGTGAGAAAGCACAGCCTCCACACCAGTAACCATTTTTACACTGCTGTGTTTCTAATGAGAAGCGAAAGTTGTGTCCCTATGCTCCACCACACCCCTCCAACCCTGTTTTTGGAAGGTTATCATTTGGGAGAACAGCACCCCTTGCCCACAGCTCACCTGGGGCAAGATGGGAGAATGCATTCTGATGCTTTGATGGTGTGTACACAGAAACACACGACTTCACGGAGTCTGGACAGTAAGGGAGCTTTCTATAAACGTACTGAGGTCAGCGGACAGACGAGCCTCATGAGTGTAACCACTCTGAGAATCATCTCACTCACTTTCTGCTCAGCTACTTTGTATGTCAGTCTTTGTCCCTTGTTCTGGAAACCATGTCCGTTCAGCGGAGGGACCAGGGGTGCCCTCATGTGCTTTGTGGGAGAAGGCATCTACTCCATAAACATCCAGCCAAGGTCTGGTCTCACTGTGAAGCAGATTCTGGCCCATGAAAGATGGACTGGATCAGGTCAGCTCTACCTCATGCTACCTCGGTGTCTTGATAAAGTCAAGATATAAGGAGGAGGGGCACAGCTGTCCACGGGCTGTCAGGGTCTGTCACCACCTGTGCTAAGGGACACACTGTGCATATGATGGACTTGGGTAGGAGGAGAGAAGGCAAGAGGAATGTCTTCTGTAGCAGAGGGCAGCATGGCCAGTGGCTCAGGTGCTCTGGTGGAAATGACTCTTGAGTGTCTTGCAGTAAGAAGGCTTAGCGGCCTGACAGCAGTGATGTGTGTACCACACTGCAGCACACACAGGCTGGGCACAAGGAAGGCTGTGTAGCCCTCTGGGGCCCCATAAATGAGACACCACCAAGGACAGAGTGTTACTTAAACCAGGTCAGCAGTTTGAAGGCCAGGACAAGCAGTTCACTGCTTCCCAAGAGCAAATTCCAGGGGCTATGGGAGAGAGGCCGACTTTGTTGGGCACATGCTTATCTAGTTCACGAGCACCAGCTAAGCTTCGTGTGATGGTTTAATCTTTTGTCGACTTGACTGGGTTTAGCAACACCTGGGAGAGAGGGTGGCATACCTTGGGTGTCTCTTGGGTTTCCGGAGAGGATTAACTCTGTGTGGGGGTGGGGTGGGGTGAGGGGGTACTGTCACATGCACTGTCTGGCAAAAGTAACTCACGTACTTTGTGACCTGGAGCAAGCCAGATGTCTTCTGTGCTGTGGGGTGCTGAAGTTTAGGATGGGCTGGTGCTCCTCTGAGAGCTTGGGCTAATGGGTGATGGGTGAACATGACTACTATGTTAAGGACAATCAATCCCAACAGCAAATAGGACAGACATGTGCACACAAAACAGGCAGTTCTCTAAACTGCTCAGAGGGGACCCAGCGGCTGGCTCCAGAAAGACTAGTGACCTAGTTAGGATCATGAGGTCAAACAAGGTATATTCCCAAATTAACACTCGTATAAACCAGCAGAACATTCACACCAACGAAAAGTATCTACCTGCTTGTTACCTGTTGCCTCTTTTTGTGCCCTATGAGGAGCAAGCCCCAAGACTCAGTACTCAGTATTCAATGCCACCTGCTTCCCTCATACCTGTCAGGTATACGATGGGCCAGACGTGCTCGCCCTGGCCCACCTCCTGCCTGATAGGAGCTCCAGGCACCACTCCAAACTTCTTCCTTCCTCGTCTGTGAAGAGTGGACACACCTTTGAGAGCCTGAGGTCAGCCTTCTTCCTTTTCAACCTTCACCAAAAGTGAAGCAGGAAACCCACAGTGACTAGATGCAGGGGCCCAGAGACCTGAGTACTGCCCTTTATGTGCACGGTCACCACTTAGAGGCTCAGGGTTGCAGAGAGGAAGAACTGGAAACTGGGTGGCCTACGGCAGTGGAAATTCGTTCCCTGCAGAGACTGGAGGTCCTGGCAGTCAGGAGTAGGCAGGGCACACTTGCTATCTTGTCTTCAGACTCTGGCACTGTGACCATCTTTGCATTCACTGGCTCAGAGAAGTGTCACTCTGAGTCCTGCCCGTGTCACAGGACCTGTCCTTTACTGGTATCAGCCACACTGCACTAGGGATCACCTTAGGGACTTCATCATAACTACTGATATCTGCAGCAATCCTATTTCCAAATGAGGCTGCAATTTGAAGTGCCAAGAGATGTCAACACATTATTTAGGGGTGGGGGTGGGGCACAAGTCAACCCTTAACAGTTGCTGTGGGGATGAAATCAAATTGTATATTCAAAACCTTCCTCCTAGTTGGGCCTGAAATAAATTTAGTTCACCCAGTTCCTCTCTGGCTTTAGTCCTGTAACTTGACTTTCCTCATCCCCCCCTCCTTCATCCTCAGCAACTCACACCCCCCCCAATCCCTTGCAGTCCTGATCTACTGGCCACAGGTGATTCCTAATGGTGGTGGGTGACTCAGCCCACAGGATTACAGAGTCCTGCCAGGAACCATTAAAGAGAAATCTCAGACTCATTTTCATTTCCTCTTTTGGCAATACCGTGTAAGAAGGAACACAAGGACCACCAAGAAGGGCATGGGGCCCACACCAGCATGGCGCTACTCAACCTGGGCAACTAGGTGGAGGGCTGCAGAGTAGAGGGCTGTCCTGCCAGCTTCGTTTACAGCATTGAAAAATGCTTAGAAAATACAGTTTCCTAGCAGGGGAGGATGGGGCAGGGGCAGGCCAAAGAAATAGATTTCTGGAAGATTTGTCTAAAGGAGTTTCAGAGACAACAATGGCAGCTGGGAGCTTAGGAGAGCACAAAGGTTGGGAGGTGAGACTGAAGAAAATTCATCCAGCAGTCTGCATATGAGACAACTTTGATTTAAAAGGGGCCAAAGGAACTGGAGAGACAGCCTGTTTGGTAAAGTGTTCTCCACACAGCCACGAGGGCCTGAATATAAAGAAAGAAAAAGGCAGGTGCAGGGGCCGTGATTCCAGCTGTGAAAGAGAGACAGGAGGATCCCGGAGAAGCTCGCTGGTCAGCCAGCCTAGCCGAATGGGTCAACTCCAGGTTCAGTGAGAAACCCAGTCTTAAAAACAAACAAACAAGCAAGCAAACAAATGAATTTGGCCTCTGGTCTCCACATGCACACAGGCGCTCTCACAGGGAGAAATTAAACGTCCAACAAAGAAGGTAAGAAAGCTGGGCTCTCAGAGAAGCTGTTCAGGGAGTGTGTGGAGCTTGGGCCACACTGGAAAGGCAGCCTTGGGGAAACCTACTTCCTCCTAGCACAAGTAATGGTCCAGGCAGAATGTCAAAGGATTCTAAGTTCCCGGGCAGCCAAGACTAGCTTCCTCCTAGAAGGCACCCTCCTGTTTGTTCTTCAAGACACAGATAGGGTGCCTGCATTTCTCAGAACTGACACAAGAGCTCCATGTGAAGGGCAGGGCACACAGAGAAGGAGGCGCATGACCTGGAGTAGGAAGCACATGACCCGGAGAAGGAAGCATATGACCCGGAGAAGGAAGCACGTGACCTGGAGAAGGAAGCACATGATGCAGAAGAAGTTCTAAGGCTGAATGCTTGGAGACCACACGACTGGGTGGTCAGGGCTGACCCCTGATCTGTGCTCACCCTGGCTGCCACACAGAGTGAACCCTAGCAGCTCCCAGATTCTTGTGCTGGATTTACTTCCAGGAGAAGCTGGGTCCTGGAGAAGATCTCTAGGTAAGGTGCATGCTCGGCTATGTGAGCCTAGCCCCTTCAGCCTTGGTTGTGGAGGAGGGGGGAGACTCCCCAGGGGTTACAACATGAGAATATGTGGAGGGCCTGAACCACCTACCTCCTCTTTCAGTCAGGGCATTAAAACTTTGAAACATAATGCACTGTCTATGAGGGTTGGCTGCTGATGTTGTCTTTTGTTTAAAAAGGTGTGTGAGTATGTGAGTATATGTACACAGGTGTACATGCATGTGAGCATGAGCCCGTGTGTGTGTGTGTGTGTGTGTGTGTGTGTGTGTGTTTGCCATGTGTACTGAGAAGTCAACTTGTCCAAGCAGTTAAGGGACCTAGAGTATATATAATAAGACTCAGGTTTTGGGCCAGAAAGATAGTAGAACAGTGTAAGATATGCCAGCTAGTAAATGTTTATGCAGCCAAGAATAAACAGGGCAAAAGACATAGGGGAGAACAGCCTAGAGTATATTGAGAGGTCGATTTTATAGAAGTCAGGAAAATGTAGTTACAAATACCTTCAGGTGTTTGTAGATACTTTCTCTAGATGGATTGAGGCACCAAGCCAGAAACAGCTGCCATGGTATCCAAGAAGATATTAGAGGAAATTTCCCCGAGGTTTAGAGTGCCCAAGGCAAGTGGATAAGTCAATGGTTCTGCTTTTGTCAGGAAAGCCAGGGGGTGGCAAAAGTATTGGGGACAGTTTGGAAACTCCATTGTGAGTACTGTCCCCAAAGCTCAGAGCAGGTAGAGAGAATGAATAGAACACCACCACCACCACCACCTCCCCCAAAAAGAGAGACCTTAACTAAATTGACCTTGGAGGCTGGCTCGGACTGGGTGGTACCCCTCCCCTTGGCCTTGTTCCAAGCTTGGAACACCCACCTACCATTTTACCCTGACCCCTTTTGAGATCCTGTGTGGTACCCCAACTCCTTTGGTGTACACTGGGCCCTCCCAGGAGGTATCCCCACAGCATGAGATTTGGCCCAAACTGTCTGCCTTAAATGCTCCAGAGATGCCAGAGACCCCTCACCGCTTCCAGTTTGGTGACAGGATCTATGTAAAGAGGCATCGGGCACAGTCGCTGGAACCCAGATGAAAGAAACCCTTCCTGGCATTGCTAGATACTCCCACAGTCCTCAAGGTAGACGACATTGAGGCCTGGATGCACACTTCCCATGTGAAACCTGCAGATGCCCTGCTCCCCAAAGACCCCCGCTGGACGGTACAGAAGATGGACAATCTGCTCAAGCTCAGGATCACTCAACCTTGATCATGACTGTTTGTGGTACCTTTGGACAGCACTCACTGACTCCTTTCTGTTGTGGTTGGGGGTGGCTGGGGAAGGGCACCAGGACATATGCTTTGGTCTTACAAAGGGAAAATTATGACAGTCTGAGGGCAGCCATTGATTTAGATATAGAGAGAAGCTTCCGTCAGTCACCTTAAAGAATCATTGACTTTATTATCAGAAGTAGTACTACAGAATAGGAGATGAGACTTAACTTTTCCTCCAGCAAGGAGGGCTATGTGCTGCCTTAGCTGAAAAGTGTTGCTTTTATTTAGCCCATTCTGGAGTTGTTAAAGATTCAATCGCCAAGGTTCGAGTAGGGTTAGCCAAGCGGAAGAGAGATAGAGAACAGAGTCAGGGCTGGTTCAAGTCTTGGTTAACCTCTTAGTTAACCTCCCTCATATCTACCTTGTTAAGACCTTAATTGTTCTCCTGCTATTGTTGACTTTTGGCCCTTTAATTTTGAACCGCTTGGCTGCTTTTGTTAAGGAATGCATAGGTGCAACACAACTAATGATCTTAAAGTAGAAATACAAAGAGCTAGATACAGAAGACCAGGAGTATAAGCTGCATTAGCTATCAACAATAGCTTCGGGATTGAAGCATGCACAAGAAAAAGGGGGGAATGAGAAGTCAGCTCAGGAACTTCGAGATATTCCACCAGGGCCCCCTCCTCCCTCCAAGCACATGGGCACCCCTCCCCTCCTGATTAAGCCCCTGCTAACTCATTCCCTAAAGACCAATTTAAAAGTCACACTGTTCTGCCAATCACATTGTGCCTAATGGCTGCTGCTCTAAAATCCGTATATAAGGTCCCTGAACGGGCTACACGTGGACCTCAGCATGCTGAATCAATAAATTCCTCTTGCATTTTGCATCAATCCCCAACTCCATGTGTTCACTTGGGAGGGGGGGGTCCTCTGGTAAGTTAAGGCTCCCTAGAGTCTTACAGTACAGGTGCCCCTAGAGGCCAGCAGGGGGTGTCAAATCCCCTGGCACTGGAGCTATAGGGGATTGTAAACTGGGCTGAAAAGTTGAACTTAGGTCCTATGGAAGAGCAGCAATCACTGTAACTGCTGAGCCATCTTTTCCTCCCACTGTTGGTGAACCATCAGTAACGGCTGCTCCTCCAGGCTGTCCTGTTAATTAACGGGCTGGGCACTTGTGACAGGCCCCCTCACACTGCTGACAGCCTGTGCCCTGAGAACCTTGAGCTCCCTGCTATCTTCTTCCCACCAGTTCTGGGCTTTGGCTTGTGGCTCTCATCCAAGTCTAGTCCAGTCCCACCTGAAAGCCCCACCTCCACCTGACTTGGGGTCCTAATTCATTCAGAGCCCCTGTCTCCGCAAGGCCATCCATGCTCCATGGATGGGCTGCCCCCCCCTCAGTGGTCTTACCTGTAGGCTATGCAGAGGCTGGTAACCAGCTTTCCATTGCTTTTATTTGTTTTGTTTTGCTTTTTCTTCATCTTTAAACAGAAACAGGAGTCAGGCATGGGAGCATATGCCTGTCATGTCAGCACTCAGCAGGCTGAGGCAGGAGGACCATGAGTTGCTACTAAGATACACAGCAAGACCCTGTTACAAAGCTAAAACAAATGACAGCAACAAAAAGAGGAAACAAAGAAGATATTTCTCCAGTAGGAGGAGACAGATGTAGCCGTGCAAAGGAGACAAAACAAATGTCAAAGGTCAGAAACATCAGGCCTAGCTACAGCCGTGGCTGTGGCTGTGGCTGTGGCTGTTGCTGGCAGTTGGGGGGATAAGTTTTTAACCCAAATTTATGTCTTTCTCAGAAGCTCAAATGGGGCCTTGTTTGGAGATAAAGTCACTGTAGATGTCATTACTTGAGGTGGGATTATCTTAGAGCAGGACAGCCCTTCATCTCATGTGACTACTGTTCTTTGAAGGAAAGAAGGCACCCCTGCAGGGGCGAGGGGCCGCACTGCAATGGAGGCAGAGTGTCAGTTACACCTGTGGGGCTACGCTATAGCACAGGGCAGAACAACAAGAACGTGAGACATCTTACTTCAGCTCACGGTTTCAAAGGTTTCAGTCAGCCGTGGTGGGGAAGGCCTGAGGTCAAGTTTCTGGAACAGGAGTAGGTAGTAGCAGCTCCTTCCATGAGTCTAGAGGGCATCTAGAACCAGGGCTGGCCCTGGGGACCTACTTCTCCCAACTAAACCCAAAAGTCCCACAGCCTCCAAGCCGCACTGCCAGCTAGGAAGCAAATGCTTACAACATGAGTCTGAAGGGACATTTCAAATCCAAACTGTCACAGAGATCGAGGTACAGGGTCTCAGAAGCCGGCCGCAGGCCTGGGACAGATCTTCCCACAGCAGATACGGACTGTGCATGCTTCGGGCAGCACCTTGATGGCAGCCTCTAGATGCTGAGGTCACTCCTCTGCTTCTGCAGGTGTCTCTGGCCCCATCAGTCCATCACCTAGCCTTAGGCATCCATCACTGAGTGACTCAAGCATCCTCACTCTGCTACTCAAGTACACTATGGAGGGAATCAAGGACACAACCCAGGGGGTTTTCTAGACTGAATCAATCAATCAAACAAACAAACAAACAAACAAACAGGCCATTCATTCTTGCCAACAATTCCCCAGGAGCTAGCAGTATCCCTTCTCTTCCTGAATCCTGAGCTGAGCTGAGTCCTCTTTAAAATCCAGATATGCCTCCTCTCCCATAAACTGTCTTCCTTGTTTACAAATCCAGAAGTGAAGCTATACTCAATGGCGCTTGCCTATAATCCTAGCATGTGGAAGGAAGGGGCATGAAGATTATGCTGAGGCTACCCTGGGCTACATAGCAATTTGGAGGCCAACCTGGGTAACACAGGAAGACCTAGTTTCAAAAACAAAACCACAGTAGGGTGACAGTACAAGAGTAGGGACCAAAACCAGCTTCAGAAACAAGGCACGACACACCCCTAAGGTCCTTTTGTACAAATGTGGGCCAAAGACAACAAGCAGGCAGTACAGACAGGAAAACTGGGCCATTACATGATTACTGTCCACTCTAGACAAAAGTGGGGCAGCTGATCAGACGCACAGCTATTCTTGGTAAAGAGACTAGACAGGAAAGCCCTCTCAGGACTCTGGGTAATGAGCAATGCCCTCCTGACATGCTTGCAATGGTCACTGGGTGCCATGGGACTGTCACCAGGAAGCCCCTGTGAACAGGGGAATGAATTCTCAGGCAGTGAGGAGCAATATGAGGAGCAATGTGTAGGCACTTTAATCCAGGAAAGGGTGCCCAAGCCTCAGGGAAAGTAGGTACATTGTCTATCCTCAAAGCCAGCCTCCACCAGGCCAACTGAGACTGCTACTTTGGGCTCCCACTCCAGACCTGCACATTGGTACCTGATGGGTGTAGGAAAGCCCAGGAGCTGGGTGGGCATGGTGGCTCAAGGGCAACAAGAGCAACTGCTCTGGAGAAAGACTTGATCTGTGAAGTCTCTCCTCATCCCAGGGTCTTCCCCCAAGAAGCCAAGTCCCCTCAGTTCAACCCAATCAATTTTCATCTTTTTGTGAAGCTCAGAGACATTGCATAGCTCTTCCTAGGCCTGATCCACAGCTGTCTAGGAAGATGTGGGAAAGCAGCCTTCATAAGACCACCTGGCCTGAACATTGTGGTACTTTCTAGAAGACTAAAATGGAAGAGGTGGTGTGCACTTCTGCCCAGAGAGCTAGAAGGGGGTCTGTGACCAGTGTCTGTAATCAATAGCTCCTCCAGTAGTGGGCAGCTGTGGCACCCAGCTTTGGACACACCCTGTAGAGTGCATATGGCCCTAGCCCCATGCTGTTGACAACTATTAAAACACACACACACACAAACACGTATGCAAGCACGCACAAATGCATGCACACACGCACGCACGCACGCACGCACGCATGCAAATGCACCAGGAAAGCCTCAGATAAAATTTCCTTCAGCCAATCCTTTCTAGAATGTTCAGAGGGACTTTGGCTCTGGGACTGTATTTCAGGAGGACATGCCTCCCAGACCATGGGGCTCTATCACTGTAGTCCTGGAGGCAAATACAGCCTAGTTGTGAGTGACTCAGGCATGAGGCCACTCAGCTGAGGTCTGGTCTGTTGGTCCTCCATTTAGAGGGGCCACATAGGAAGGACATCTGGCTTTCTTCATCTGGAGATGCAACCAACCATCTATACAGACTGTGCACAGGCTATTTCTGAAATTATTGTAATTAGTGTGTGCAATGGGGGAGGGGAGGGTGCCAGTGAGGTCGGAGGACCACTGTGGAGCCGGTTCCCTCTTCCCACATTCACATAAGTTGTCGGGCTGATGGCAAGCACCCGGTGTCTTTTCCTGCTGAGCCATCTCACCAGCTCTTTCTCTAGACTATAGCATAATATATTTACAGGTGTAACTACTCGTATGCCGTGCACGTAATGCTAGGTTTTATAAATAATCTAGAGATAATTTAAAGTATATGGAAGGGCACTGGAGAGATGGCTCCGGACTTAAGAGTACTGGTTACCCTTCCAGAGGATCTGAGTTCAATCCCTAGCACCCACATGACAGATGGCAACTGTCTGGGACTCCAGTCCCAGGGGGATCCTCTTCTGGCCTCCTTGGGCACTACACATACATGGCGTACTGAATAACATGCAGGCAGAACAGTCATACACATTAAAAATATCACAAATGTTTTAAAAAGTATATGAAGGGATTATACAGGCTCATGCAAATGCTACATTTTTTCTTTATAAGGGATTTGGGCATCTTTGGCTGTCTGGTGTCCATAGTGGATCCTAGAACCAGCACCTTACAGAATAGTGACGGACAACTCAATGTGAGTCTTAGGTGTCGGGCTGTGACTGGCAGTCTGTTTTCTGGTAGAGCTAAGGTTTGAACACTGCAGGCCCAATAGGCTGTCTTCATCCTATAAGGGATGGCAGCTGTTTGCCAAAGCTCCTAGAACGCAGCTTCTAACACGTGGCTACATCTCTCCATAGGTCTGTGACATTTGGTCATGTAAAAAAGGGTCACGCCCCCAAGCCCCTCCTCAAGTAGAGGCGTGGCCACGCAGCCGCAAGCCATCCCCATGTTAATGAGACACCTAGAGACTTAGCCACGCCCCTTCCCAGTTAATATTTCTACCTCGCCCCTCCCTGAGATAGCAGGTGCGATCTCATCCACACCATTCTCCACATGTCAATAAACGCCTTAGAACTATGGACTATCTTTATTCATCTTCATCTGCCGTGGGAAACAATGGAACCAATGGAACCAGCCTTCGCCTAATGAGCTGGGAGTCTACCCTCCCGTCGAAGCATGTCAGCGTTTTCAGCAGCAGCAGACTTCTGCCCAAGCCAAAGCAACTAGCTGGCGCCCAAGTTGTCAACCAGGTCCTGCGTGGTGTCTGCGATGTCCAGAGCCTGGGAACTCCAGAGCTGGCTTCGTCCTTCCCCAGGAACAGTCCCTTCCCCCAACCACCGGCAGTGTCCTTGCGGCTTCACATAGCCCCCACCTGCCCGGCCGACTGTGGGCAGAGGCTCTCGGCCACTTCCCACGTGTCCCGTCCTTCCCAGAGCCACAGTGCCTGGGGCGGACACACGGGACTCTACCCCAAGCCCTTTGTTCCCACACTTAGGGTGTGGTCCAGCAACTAGAAGTTGTTCTCTGGAACATTTCAATAGCAGTGCTTGAACATTCTGCTCTTGACTGAGCATTGACTACACAGCTTCTTCCTTGGGAAATGTTGGTCTCCAGGAGCTGTCGTGCCAGCAGTGGCTCAGCCACGGTATAGTGTGTGTATTACAGGTTCTTGGAAAGGCAGAAGAGCTGCCATCCCAGGGACAGATCCCACAAACCATTTGTGCACACAAAACAATAAGGAAAGGGAACCCTTACAATAACTCATAACTCAGAAAGGCTGACGTGTCTCCACAGCAGGTCTCGCAAGACAAGAGATGAAAATGCCACTCTTTCAGTGGGAAGTTCCTTTCCACTGTCCAGGCAAACATTCTCAGAAAACTGGGAGAAAGACATAGGCAGGGAGGAAGCAAGCTGTCTGTGGTAGTTTAAGTATGGAATGGCCCTCTCAGGCTCCTGTTGGACCACATGACCCTCAGCTGTGGGGCTGTCTGGGAAAGCTGTAGCATCTTTAAGAGGTGGATCTTCACTGGAGGAAGTTGGTCACTGGGGTATTGGGGGGTGATTGAGTCTATCTTTTTTTCTTTTTCTTTTTTAAAGCCTGGCCCTACTTGCTGTTTACTCTCTGCTTCCTGAGCGTGGATGCAATGTGACCAGCGGGCCTCCTCCTCCTGCCTCCAGGCCCTCCTCAACAGGATGGATATCTCTACAGAATTGCTAGATAAACAAACCCTTTCTCCCTTAAGTTACTTTCTGCCAGGATACTTCACCACAGCACCAACTTTACAGCTGTCCTTGGCCTTTTTTATGATCAACAGTGCTCAAATGACAATATTCATTCTTAGACCACGAGTAACGTTCTCACTCCAACACTCACACACACTGCCTTCATGTTTCTCCCCCAGTCTCCAGGTTTCCTGCCCATGTTTCCAGGTGCCCAGAGCCCCAGAGAGAAGAACCCAGGATCTTCCATAAACAGAGTCAAAGGCCAGGATCCCAAATCCAGGGACAGGGCCATATCAGGCAGTCCATTGGCCTTAAGTGCCTGGGGACAGAGTCATACCAGGCAGTCCACTGGCCTTGGGTACGGGCCCACCTTGAGCACTGAATGAACATTTATCCTCTCAAAATCAGACTATGAACCTCAGAAAGCTTCTAGTACATGCTGCTGAGTTCACACACCAGGCACACCACACTGGAGGAGGACTAGTACACCCAGCAGGTGGAAATGGAACACGAAGGCGTGGATCAGCACCAAGTCATCAGCTATAGGGAAGGTCCCTTACAGCCCAGCACCCACCTGAAACCATAGCATCAATGTCTTACTTTTTCTGGACCGTGAGAAGAACCTGATGCCCCCGGGAGAGGTAGACGGGTTGGAGTTGGGTGAAGACTCTTTGGATGAGGAACGGAAGATCCCACTGAAGCTCATCCGGCGTGGAGAACGTGGAGGGGACTCCTGGTAGGAGAACGGGAACACAGTTTTGGGAGAGCCAGGGCTCGTCTTGGGCCTCACAGGAGCAGACACAGGGCTGGAGGGCCGGGGCTGGGGGCCCCTGGAGAAGAGTCCTCTGGAGGGGCTGCCTGAGCTAAAGGGACCATCCACCTGCAGAAAGACAGACAAATGGGTGAGGTCACAATGCTCCAGGCACTCTGAACTCTACTAGAGTAGACCTGTGGTTATTGTCCTTTCTTATGCTCAGCAAGCAGATAGAGAAACAGCACTTCCACAGAGGTGACAAGGAAATGCTCAAATTGTCAGCATGGACACCGACCCTGGGCTGGTCAGCTGCTGTCCTGGAGACCCTGGCCATTCTGTGTAGCTGACTAACAGAGCCCTCAAGGGGACATGAAGGTGAGGAGAAGGTGCCTACACCACTCTGGCCTCTCTCGACTGCCCTGTCTATATCCATTGACTATTCCCATGATAGCTTTTGTTCCTGAAGCCCCTCATGTGTCCTTTCTAGGTCTGATGACACATGGTGGCTCTTTGCACCCCTCCCTACCCTAGGAGAAGAAGCATGAGCTTCCACCATCCAGAATGCACACTTGGGCTCAATGGTGAGGAGGCTGGGGTGAGGAGGTGGCAGGTTTTACTCCAAGCTACTGTAGCATGTGAACAGCCAAGGTCACTGACAGAAGTCCGGAAAGGTGTGAGCAAGACCTCATACTTCACTGATGACTCAAAGCCATAGCTACAGTCCAAAAATTCTATCAGGCAATGGCTCCAGCTCATAGCCATCCAATATCTGCTGTGTGAATGTATGCAGGAGCTTGCTTCCTGCAGTCTGGGCTCTGACCTCAGCTCTGTCCCTTACTGTGTCAGCGTGCTCCCTGGCCTTACTGTCCCTCTTTCCTTCTCTGTGACAGAAGGACAGTCATACCCTCAGCTTGTAGGTCTAGTTGCGTGTTCACATGGTAACATCAGCACAGGGGCTGATCTGCAGCAATGATATGGTGTGTGGTGATCGCTGGGGTCAGACACTGGGACCCAAGGGACCTAAGGGGACCATAAGTCAGCAACAGAAAAGAAAGTAACTGTCATAGGCTCAGAGGACAATGATTAAACCCTAGAAATGTGTGCTGGTGACCAGGGCCATGTTCCAGAGTGGATGTGTGGACCCACCAGTAGAGGGCACCCTTGAGTTCCAACAGTAGGCATCTCAAAGACTATGATGTCCCTGTGGGGATGCCCCTTCAGTGACCACCAATTTCCTCTGTGATTCTCTACCTGACTCTAAGGAAGTGTCACATGGAGGTATGGGACTCACTTGATACCAACTCCTTCCTGACTGGCTTCTGACAATGTGACCAGGATCTTATAACGGAGCCACCTCCCTAGAAAGAAGTTCAAACCAACTCCCCTCCTACTTACAAGGAAGATCAGGTGGTAGGTGGATTGCCACCAAGTAAGGAATGGGGAGCCAAGAGACCCTCACCTGCCATAGAAACCACACATACCAGAAATAGAGGATCTCCCTAAAGCAAGTGATAAAATGAGCAAGGACCTGGATAGAGACCTGAGTTTAAGTACTGCACCATCAGTGTGGATGGACGAGTGACCTGGGCCCCCTGCATCTGTCTCTCCTCTACACCATGGGGATGCTAGATTTCTTCATGGGCTACAAAGATGTGGGGCTATGTTATACCCAGGAGGGATGTTTAGCATGGCTCGTGGTGTACAGGTGGTCAGTCATACATGTCCGCCCAGCAGCTTCATTGTACATTAAAGAGTTCTTGATAGAGAAGGGACCTGTAGTCTGGAAGAGAGGCAAGGCAGAGTCTCAGGAATGGCTCCGTTATGAGAGCCATACATGGTACCTCTGACTGTGGGGACCAAGTGACTCCAGAGCTAGGCAGGCCCCGGCTGTCAGGTGTACATGAGGTTCATCATTCTTCAGCTCTGGTTGCCACCATGTCTGATGGCAAAAGGTGCTGGCCAGGACCAGAATGGACATCATAAAGCTGATGAGTGCTCTAACCTCAAGGCCTGCAGCTTTACACTATACACCTCTAGTACCATTACAGAAATGTTCATGGGATCAAAGAATCAAGGCCTGGCAGAGGGGAGTCCCTTTGGAGTCCCTCAAGACTGACCCACAGCAGTCCTCTCTGCCATACAGCTTGCCTTGCAGGTGAGCTTGGTCTGATGTAGAGGTGGTGTAGCAGGCAAGTGCCAGCATTCAGCTCTAGAGACCACAAAACAAGGAGAAGCAGCAGCAGCAAAGGTAGACAGGGAAGAGTGGCCCCAGGAGACCACAGAGCAAGGAGAAGCAGCAGGAGGAAGCAGATGAAGGGATGCCAGGACAACAAGCCCACGTCTCACAGACCCCAGATTAGAGAAGACCTGAAGTCTGATGGGTAGGGTGGTGAGCAGGGTAGAGGAAGCATTCTGGAGTGGGGCAGGAAAAGGAGCCAGGTCTCAGATACAGAAGGCTAACACAAGTTCTACCCAGGAACTCGTACAAGGAGTAGAGCTAAATGCCATAAAAAACTTGAATCTTTTTTTGATTGGCAAGGAGTCCCTGAAGCCTCACTGACTGAGAATCCATTCTATATACAGAATTGCAGGCCCCAGGAGTCAGAAAAGGGAGCCCCAGAAATCAGACCTTCTACTTTCTTCCCATAAAAATGGCCAAAGAACAGAGGATGCTGGGCCCTGCCTGGCCTCTCCTACAGAGACTTGCTCCTGCAGATGGAACCCTTCCCTGGCTGTTTCCTGGATAAGGCTGGCAGGAAACAGCAGATCATGGGCGCCTCTAGAGCCACCAGGGATGGCTAGGCACCAGGCTATTAGGCTAGCTGAAGCAAAATGATACTCTGATCAACATAACTGGCTGACTGTCTGAGTATGTGTGAGCCTCCCCAGTGTGTGCCCGCTTCTTAGGAGCTAATGGAGAGTAGGCACTTGGGCTCTTGAAGGCAGAATTTGCCAGACAGGGAAAATTCCATGTTTGTCAGGAAGCTGAGATTAGGGACAGTCCCCGAGCTGGTCTTATCTGAGCTTGTCTTTCCACAAAATAGAAGAGGAGGCAGTGGGAGAGAAGCTGAGGAAGAAGCCCAGTAGGGGCTGGCTTCAGTACTGACCATGAGGGCTTGGCAAGACAGGGCATCCATGCTCTTGAAGACAGAAGCAGAGAACAGAGGTCAAAGGAGCCAGGAAGGCAGCTGGGGAGAGGAAATCCAAAGCTGGGGACATAAGTGCCAGTCTTGGAATCCAGTGATGAGTCCAGCTCCTCAGGCTGGGAGAGACGGAAGTGGGAACAGCTGCACTAAGTTCCCAGGACTCTGCTGTGGGCTGATCTCCAGAGGATCCGAGATCAGTCCTCAGCCAGCAATGGGCAGAAATCAAGCCATGTCTGCAGCCTTGCCCAGGGAACACTCCCTGGGAGCAAGCAAACAGTACATGGGCGCTCTTCTCAGAGTCTCGTTCCTGCTCGTGCAGACTGCCCTCCTCGCACTGCTGGGTTGCAGGCCCCCTCTGCACCTGTGCCTCAGCGATGTCATCTACCCAAGCCTTCTGGCAAGCACAATTCCTGGCCCTGGTTGGTATGTGAGAAGACATGTTCAGAGAGAGACTGTCTTGTCTACGGCCACGTGGAGACAGCTAAGGATGAGAGAACTGCAGGGCAGGAATCGAAGGGTCAGCACATAGAGGGGAAACCCAGTTGTTGGCTGGGCATTTGCTGGATCATTCCACAGACCCCTCTGATTAGCCTCTGCAGTGTAGCTGGCCACTCCAAGGTGGCAGGCAACAAGATTCTCTTTGGTTAGTTCTGACTCATTAGCTATGTACTAGAGTCATACAGAAGGCTGACCAGAGTGCTATGCAGAGACAGTTACTATGACAAAGAACAGGTGACGCAGTGTGCAGAGAGGAGACATGGGAGTCCCATTTTCCTATTGATGATATTCCCAGACAGCCCCTTAGGGAGTCAAGAGCACTGGTGTGGGCTGTGTCCTGCTTAGGACACTTCCTTGATTGGTAGTCCCCCAAGCCTGAAGTTCAGGACATTAAGGTACAGAGGGAACACACTGCTAGCACTAAGCAACCTGCACTCAGGTCCAGCTCAGCTGCAAATCAGCCACGAGTGAGGCAGTGCTTTGTTTTTGTTTGTTTGTTTGTTTGTTTTTATCATCACGATGAAGCTTCTGCAGCTAAACACAATATGTGCAAGTATGGTGCCTTTGGACAAGCCAAGGAGCAGGGTTGGTGGAGAAGAACATTTCCCATCAGCCCCATGAGATGATGTGGCTGGCTTTTATTTAAGCTGGTTTAAGAAAACGTGTCTTGAACACTGAGTTCTCGGCTCAGCTCCACAACCACCCACACTTGCACAAGCGGACGCGGCTGGAGACCCTCACATGTACTGCCTCATTCATCCAATGTGGTTTGCAGACCCCACTGTGCCCACTGCTCTGTCCTCTTCTGGTCTACCTGTTCCCTTATTCACACCCTTCTGCCATGAAAGCCCTAACTCACCTTGGGCCTCCCCCATCACATCCTCAGAAAGGGCCAGATATACGTAGAAATCTAATGGAAGTTCCCACAGATATTTCCAATTTGAACAAGATCCATGTTGTGAAGAACTGAGCAGGGGCAGGGGCATGCCTCTCTGGGGCAAATGGGAAATTGTTCTAGAGGCCCATCACCTCCCTGTCTCCTCCTTGCTGCTGCCCACAGTAGAGGTTCCTGACAGCTGAGAGACAGTAGCACTGGTGTACCACCAGGCCCAGGAGCAGGTGCTCTCTGGGGCAGGCACTAGGTTGCAATACCCATGGGAATGACTAGTTCCTGGCCCCAGCACCCCTTCCTATCACACAGAGCTGCTCTGGAGAGGCCCTGCCCCCAAGCTACATCTAGAGATTGCTGATGGGGGGGTGGGGGGAGTGTGCTCTAAGGTCCCTGTTCTTCCACTGCATCTGCACTGCCACTGTTCACAAGCCACTCCTCCTGGTCACTGAGCCTCCTGCACAAGGCACAGAGGAAGGGTTAGGCTATTTCTGAGCAAATGTAGGAAGGCACGATGGCCTCCCTGACCTTTCCCTCTCAGATGGCTGCCAGTGCTCACCACAGCCTCTCTCTGGACTTCTGGGGCCACCAGGGAGATCCCCAACTCCCTTGGAGCACCTCTGCCTCAGCCTTAGTTCCCAGTGGGTTTTCCATGCAGGAAAGGCTACATGGAGCACAACAGGGCAGAGGACCAGAGGACTCCACCTGGCTACACTACAGGCTCTGAGCTTGATGGTGCCTGCCAGCCCAGGCCCCAGGCCATTTTCTGACAGTCTTTCTGGCTGGGTCACACTAACTGCTAATAAGGTTGTTGGGTAGGGCAGGGTGGAGCAGGGGACTGACTGCCAAGAGAGCCTCAGTGAGCCTAAACCAATTTGTTGATTGAATTGTAATGCAATTCAAATGCTCAGAGAATAGACTTCCTTTTTCCAGGATGGGAACTCCCACCCTCCTGGGCAGCCACTCAGAGATGCTGCAGCCCCTCCCTGCCACTTCCCAACTGCAGGGGGAATCTGAAGGCTGCCTTGACTCTCTCTTTTGATAGCCACTGTAACCCCTCACTTGCCACACCCTGACTCCTTGCTTGGCTCTGTATAGCTAATAGCCTGAAAGCAGCCAGCAACACAGGAGGCATTGCCCTGTGAGGCAAGCTGTCTCAGGCTGGCTCAGCCACAGACACCCCACATGCCAGTGTGAGCCCTATACAAGTAAACTTGGAAGGATGTCTCAGACTCTTCCCACTTTGGGGGCTTCTCAGGTGAGGTGGTGAGAAGCTTTGAAAAGGGAGGTCTTACCTTCCGAGAAGAATGCTTTTCTGAATTCTCCACATCTCCATCCAGGAGTGGCATGGCAAAGGAACTCAGGTCCTGGGGGAACAAGAGAGCACACAGTCAAGGCTCTGGGCCCTCCCATGCTCTGGAAGGGTACCACTTCCCTCTCCAAGAGGCCTCCGAAGGTCCAGCCAGTAGGGAGACACAGTCTTAAGGATACTGGTAGGAATGAAGTAGTCTACAGAGACACTGTGTCCCTCCCTTTGCCTACCAGACTATGGAAACAATGGAACTGAGAAATTGGTATTTCTTCAGAAATCTCAGCTTCCAGAGGAAAAGGCTTTGTGCCAGCCCTGTCTCCATTAAAGAGATTTCATATCATTCTGACAAGCTTTCTGGCTGCTGTGCAAAGTACACTGGGGCTGAGACAGTGATGGGTCAATGCTGGGTGGACTACACTTCTGCCAGGGCTACTCAAACCTCTGGCCCTCTATTTAAATCTTGAATCTCTTGCCAAGACTCAGAAGATAGCCTTAGAGGGTCAGGGGGTTACTGGACCTCTTTGTTCCTCTTTGTAACGTGGCACATTGAATGAAGACTTTCCTGCTTTCTCTCCTGACATGAAACCTGAGGCCTCTTTGAATGGTCCAGGGAAATGTGTCTTCTGTAAAGATGACCACGTGTGGAGGACAGGACCGTGCTGGGGCAATAGATAAAGCTTAATGACAGAGATGGCGATGAAGGGGAGCAGCTACATTAGCTTCTTTTCCTACTGCTGTGATTAAATGCCCAGACCAAAGCAACTGTATCGAGAATGGGTTCTTTTGGCTCACAATTCGGGTACAGTCGGGTGGACATTGGGAGCTTGAAGCAGCTGGTCCCACACACCCATATTCAGGAACCGAGGGTCGTAAGATGCAAGTTTCTGCTCAACTCACTTTCATAATTTTATACACAGTTCAGAATACCCACCCAGGGAATGGTCTGCATATAGTTAAGATGGGTCCTTAATTAATCTAATCAAGATCCAATCAAGTCAACAGTTAATACTAATTATTGCAGGAATGTAAAACAGAATGAGGAGGAGCAGGTAGCTTGGCATGGAGCCAGAAATAAGGCAGATGCTTTGCTCTGATTCTCCAGTTCTGCTCTTCCTGTGTCCCACAACTGGTCTTGGAAAATGCCTGCACACTAGAGGGGACCACCTGGCTACCCTCGAGTCTATAAAAGTCGTCATCCTTAACACGCCATTTTTGTTTATGAAAAAATATTTGGAGTAAAATATATACAATAAAAATTATCATCTGGGGTGTGTGTGCGTGTGCATGTGTGTGTGGTGCTGGAACGAACCCAGGGTTTTATATATGCTAAGCAAGCATTGTACCAAGCTACCCCCATCCTTCAGCTAACCCTTTGTAAATATATAATTCAGTGGCTGGTAAGTTACTCGCATGGTTTTACCCACCACTGTAACTGTCACGACTGTGCTATGTCAGAAACAGGCAGACATGATCATTTGTAGGAAAACATTTTCTACAAAGTCCACATTTACTGAATAACAACTCACTCACTAGTTACATAGCTTCCGGGCTTGTTTGTCCAGTAGTCCCCACTTTCCTTCATAGGTGGCTGAGGCAAACATGCACAGGCTTTTATTCCAATCTTAACTGCTAATATTAGCTCTCAGTTCACACATTCCATATCACACAGTAAATATATCTGTGTGTACATACAGTGTAGGTGACAGAATGCCTATGAAGGGTTCAGGAGGTCAACAGAGTTCAAGGAGTTTCAAAGAGGCCTTTCGGAAAGGCAGGGGAGGGGGGCTGAAAAGGACATAGAGGGAAGCAGAGAAAGAGGTTAGGACAGATTCAAACCCAGTCAGGACCCAGCGTTTGCAATCCCAGCCAGGCCACAGAGTCAGGGTTGAGTCAAGCTGCAGAAGTGAGGTGTGAGATACTGGTCATAGAGGTGACAGAGGCGAACTACAGAACTAGTGCCAGACAGACAGATGGGTAGACTGATGGACACAGATTTGAGTTGACTTTATCAGAGCTGAGATCACGTTAAGCTAAAGTCTCAGACAGTTGGGAGTTCTCTGCCTACACACACACACACACACACACACACACACACACACACACACACACACGAATGAAATGCCCATAGGCTTATGTTTTTGGACACTTGGTGCTAAGTTGTTGGTGCTCTTTGGGAGGCAGGAGGTATGACCTTGTTGGGGAAAGGTGTCACTGGGGATAGCTTTGAGAATTTAAGGCTGCCTGCCAGTAGCTCTCTCTATGCTGTGTTAGTGGTTCAAGATGTGGACTCTGTTTCCTGCGCCTCCCTCCCTCCCTCCGTTCCTCTCTCCTTCCTTCTCTCTCTCTCTCTCTCTCTCTCTCTCTCTCTCTCTCTCTCAAGTGCACACACACATACACACAGGTTCATACACATACACACATACATGCATGCACACATGCTCTTGTGAGCCTCACCTGGTCAGATGACAGGTTAGAGGGAACATGTCCCTCTCAGGGGCTGGGTGAGGAGGTTAACACCCTTGCCTCAGCCTAATGTGTTGGATAAGTTCTTATGCCTGGTTTCCTAATAAGGTTTTAATACCCTCATGTGCTTAAGTGGACTCAATTTACTCTGATAAATCGATAGGGTGGTTATCGTTTTTACTTTAGGAATATGCCATTTAACAGTCTGTGCTGTGGGTGGTACTGGGCAGACGGTGCTGTTTACATGCCTACCAAGTTGCAGAGTCATTTTCAACCCTCAAAATGGAGTCAATAGCAGCTTGTAAAAATGGAGTCTTTCTGAGTGAGGCACTGCCTGAAAACCATAGTTCTGCACAATATAGAGTAAGGGAGGGCACAGACTGATCAAAACCAAATCTATTTCCAGAAACTTTTCATCTCTCTAAGAAGAAACTCTTCACCCTCCCTTCAAACCCTGGCAGCATCCCCCTGTGTTATCCCTACGAGTCTGACAACTCTGGAGTCTACAGGAGGGACTTGGACACTGTCTGTCTGTGCTGGCTTATAGCAGTTAGCACAGGTCCTCAAGGGTCAGGGGTCATGCTTTAAGAAGAGTACATCAGATGCATCAGAATCTCTCTGCTCTTTACAGCCAAATGCTTTCCATTGAATGGCAGACCACATTTTGCTCATTTATTTCTTTGCTTCTTTCTTAAGTTGATGGGCACTGGGGGTGTTCCAGCCTTTGGCTCACTCTCAATCCACAAATTGAAATCCTGATCCCCAAGACTTCAGAAAGGAGCTGAGCTTGGAAGATGGCTCTTTATAGATGTAATCAAGTTGAAGCAAGATGATTAGCATGAGTGTTCATCCAACAGGACAGGTATACTAGAGAGATGACCAGGAGATGGACACACAAGGGGACGACCGTATGAGGGCACAGACAGAGGACCCCGAACGGAGGAGGGAGGGGTGGGAGGGAGAGGCCTCAGAGGAATCCACTCTGCCTACACCTTGACCTTAGACTTTTGACCTCCAGATCTGTGAGTAAATGAATGATCCATTGTTGTGACAGCCTAGCAAACTGATAGAAGATCTCTGCATGGATTTGCTTTTGGTTCTGTCTCGGTGTGTGCAGAGAAGCAGAATTGCTGGGCACGAAGTGGGTCTATGCTGCTGTAGCACACCAGCATGCCGTTTGCTACAGTGCTGCTATCGATGAACTCTCCCATTAACAGTGCATGAATTTCAATTTCCCCACATTTCCTTCATCCGTGTATGTGTGTGTGTATGTGTGCATGTATGTGTGTGTATGTATGTGTGTATGTGTATATGTATGTGTGTATGTATGCATGCATGTGTCTATCATCTATCTGTCTGTCTATCACCCACCCATCCTCTATCTTACAGCACCTTCAGCCTTATGTGTGTTAGGCAAGTACTCTCTATCCCAAGCTCTGTCCCCACTTCCTAACCACCCTTGGTAACCTTCTCTTGTCTTGTTCCTAGCAGCATCCCCCCAGGTGTGAGGTGTTACCTCTCTGTGCTACTCATTTGCATTTCCCTGGAGCCTCGAAGCTTTTGCTTGCTACTGGGTCTGGGAAGAGACTTACTTTTACTCTTTACTCTTCAGGTCCGTTGCCCGTGTTTAGAATCAGGTTATGTGCTATTGGGCTATAGGGATTCTTTATATATCCTGGACCTTAACCCACAGGCTGTGCATGTAGATGCAGAGACGCCTCTGTCCTGATTTAGTTGCTTTACCGACTTTCCCTTCTGTTCTTCTCCTTATGGTGCTGTATCCAAGATGTCACTGTCAAATCCAGACACCGTTTTTATTAAAGTACGTTTAGACTTCTGATTTATTTTGAATTATTTTTAATATGGTATCAAGTAACTGTGCCACTTTGTCCTTTTGTAAGTGGGTGTTCAGTCTCTCCAGTTCTGTTTGGTGAAAACAGGGCCCCTTCCTTGCTGAAATGTCTTGGCACACTTGCCAGAAGTCTAGAGGGAGGGCTCAGTGGGCAAAGGTGCTTGCTGCAAAGCCTGATGGCCTTGCTTGATCCCTGAAATCCATATAGTAAGGGAAGAGATCTGATTCCTGCAAATTGTCTTCTGACCTCCACACGTGCCCTGTGGTATGTGCACACAAACACACAAAATAAATGAATATGGTGTAAGAAATGTAAATTGATCACATCTTAGGGTTTCAGATACTGTGATGAAACATATGACCAAAGGCAACTTGGGTATGAAAGGGTTTTACCTCATCTTAAGTTTATTCCCATCACCAAGAAAGTCTGGACAGGAACTCACAAAGGGCACGAACCTGGAGGCTGGAGCTGATGCAGAGGCTGTGGAGGGGTGCTGCTTGCTGGCTTGCTCCACATTGCTTGCTCAGCCTGCTTTCTTATAGAACCCAGGACCACCAGCCCAGGGGTGGTGCCATCCACAATGAGCTGGACCCTTCCATAACCAATCAGAATAATTAAGAAAATGCCCTACAAGCTTGCCTACAGCCAGACCTTACAAAGGCATTTTCTCAGTTGAGGATTCCCTCCTCTCAGAGGACTCTAGCTTGTGTCTAGCTGGTTTTTTGACATAAAACCAGTCATCACAGATCATAAATATGAGAATTTATTTCTGGGCTCTCTATTTAGCTCCATCAGTCTATGGATTTTGTCTGGATTTTGGTTGTTTTGTCTTATTATTTTATGCTAGGATCACACTATTTTTAAATACCCTCAACTTTGTACTAAGTTTGGCACCTGAAAGTGAGAAGCCTCTAATCTGTCCATGTTCACACTCATTGTTGTTTTGGATTCATTGAGATTCCACATTCATTTCAACATTGATTTTCATAGTTTTGCAGAAATTAGGGAAAGTTGTTGAGATACAGACCGCATCAGATCTGTAGGCTGCTCTGAAATGGCCTGGTTGCATGGCAGCCCATGAACGTGGGTGAACTCCCAGTTGTCTTCCTGTATTTCCTTCCATACCATCTTGTAGTTTTCTATGTAACTCTCCCTCCCTCCCTCCTCAATGCATCTTCTCCTCTTTCTGCAGCTGGGGTCCAGTCTGCACCTTCCTTCGCCCAGTCCTCCCCTGGGTGAATTTATTGCTCCAACACTTCCACCGTCCCATCTCAACCCATCCTCCCAGGCTCTGCTTTTGGGAAAAGAACCTCGAGATTGTGAGTGAGCCCCTGCCTCAGGGCACCAGGGGCTCTGTCCTGGCACTGGCAACAGCTTCGGCTCTCAGCCCTGAAAACCTAGAGGGCTGGCAAGGCAGCACATGTAACACGTCTGCTGCCTTCTGTTTCTATGATTCTCAGCCCTGGCTGCACAGAAGGATCACCTGACAGCCCAGGTCCTTCCACAGACATTACCTGGATGGTTGTATAGTACATCGAAAGCACTGACCAGTCTGTGCCTTATGGACCTCCCCAGCCCTGTTGTGCTTGTCTGAGGCAGCCATGGGAAAGGGCTCTCAGCTGGGCCCTGAGGCTGCCACCCAGGCTGTGCAGACCCATTGCCTAAGCCAGACGTGCTCTGCGTCCTTACTCTTCTCTCAGCAGTGGTGAGGGTGAACATTTCTGATTTCCCCCAAACTCAGCAATGTGCTGTCTGTATTGTGCCTGGAATGCTTGCTTCTCATCTCCTCAGACTCTTGAGGCAAGGTCACTCTTCCATAGCCTCCCAAGCACTCCTGGGCGCTGACCGGAGCTTATTCCAGCTATTAGGGATAGAGCCAACTCCACCTCACCAACCATCAGCACAGGCCTGGACCTGACATGTCATAAATGGCCTAGGCCTGCTGCTCTCCTCCAGTGCTGCTGCCCTTTTCCATCCTCCGGGCTGGGTCTGCTTTTCCTGCCTACCCCACCCTTCAATGATGATCCTCACAATGAACTCCTCCTATGTATCAGCAAAGCCTCACTCAAATTCCCTCCCCGGCCTGCTCCCACTCTGAGGCAGAGTGAACCTCTCTCTCACTGTGTCCCTGATGCTTCAAATGTGTCTTAATTATGGGACACATGGCTCTGCACTAAAGTCACCTGTTTATTTCTAGAACTTTGAGTCTGTCAAGGGCAAGGGGAAAGCCACTCACCTTGTCACTGTCTGTGTCACCCTGTGGCAGGCAGATGGCTCCTAATGTGTTTGAATTAAGTCCTTACCAAGCACCCCACCAGTGTGCTTCTCCACACCCAGCAGCCAGTGTGGAGGGAGGGTATGCAGGGTGTGCAGAAGGCTAGCCTGCAAGCAGGCCCTTATAGTTGCAGGTCACTGGTGTGAATGTGTGTGTGCTGACTTATTGCTCGTTTTTTGTTTTGGTTTGTTTTATTTTATCTGCATTTATTTTATGCTGAATTTATTCCCGTGCCATGAGTTTTTGTTTCCTCAGTTTCTTCTGGGAAATCTTTTTCTTCTGTGCAACCTCCTCTTCTGGCTTTGGAACAATCTGTTCCTTCTCAGTGAGGATCTTCTCAATGGCAGGGCATGCTCATGCATGGGATAATCTGGCCATGAGCTCTGTAGGTTTGTCGGAGCATCTTAGGTGACTTGTTCACCTGGATGTGTTCAATGACTAGAGAATCTACGTCTAAAACATTACTCTCTGCGTTTTTAAGCATGTGCAGCAAAAATTCAGCACTCTTTTTTGGCCACCGTCCCTGTGTCCAGCCCCACTGTTTGGCCTGGGCACACCTACCAACTCCACCATTATACTGTGAAATGACACACATTGCTTCTTTAAAGTGACATCCTTGAGATAGTTGGTAGCTTTGCGGATATGCATACTCTTGATGGCCTGGGCAGTTTCCCAGGTGTTCTTAAAGTGAATACAAAGATTTGAACCTCTTGGCTTACATGATTTTGTGGGGTTTTCTGGGTCAAGAGAGTAGCGAACCATCTTCACAGGTCACCTCTGGCTGCTTACAGAAGAGCCTTATTGCTGTTTTTAATGAGCAATATTCACCTCTGGCTTCTATCATTTTCTCAGTAGCAGCTGTTTCCTGGGAAAAAGTCTGTCCACAAACTTGTGTTTCTTCCTTGAGCAACCACCCTAAGAAGCTGAATGCTTTAACGACAGAGGCAAAGAAGCTTGGGGCCTGACAACAAGATGTTCTGCACAGAATCAGGACCAGGTTCTGTTGCTTGTTGCTTGCAGTAGTATGAGCTCATGTTAGAATCTGATCAAGCTCTTGGCCGCTTTGTTAAGCAACCCACCAGAGAAGTCCCCTGGCGCTTGGTGACTGCCTGGTTTTGCTGGAAGACTCCCATGCTCCACATTCCAGGACTCTAATCTGGGTTCTCATCTCAGTGTTCATCAAGATACTGTGCACCTTGGGGGACTTAGTGGAAAAATCTTTCTCTGCAACTATGGAAACGAGCCCGTCAGCTCGTAGAACAAAGAGGCCGTGGCTTCTCTGCTCAGCCAACCTTGCAACATCTAGGGTTCCTAGAACTTACCCTGTATACACAGTGTGGCTTCGAACCCCTACCTGAGGCCTCAGGCTGTCTGCCACTGACCCCAAACTTTCTGCTTACAGGCTCACTGTAAAGGGAGCGTCCCAAGCTGCACAGAGACAGCAAGGTGTGGGAAGGGAGATGCTAGCCAGAGGCAGCCTTGGCACTGGGGCATGCACCAGCTACATGGAGTGTATTAGACTGAACTACCTGGTCTGGTGATGACCATCTGGGTCTCTAGAGAAACTGAACTTCCAGGATTTGGATGGCTAAAGTCACCTATTAGGAACCAGGAACCCCCTGAAATGTAAACCAGCTTTAAAAGCAGGTCACTGGATTCCCCGGCCTCATCTGTCGTTAGAAATACAAAGCCAAGTCTACCACAAAAAAAGTGAGGTTTAAAAGACAGTGCCATTTAACCAGTATATTATAAAGGTGGTGTGTGTGTGTGTGTGTGTGTGTGTGTGTGTGAGAGAGAGAGAGAGAATGTGTGCACACACATACATGTGCATATGCTCATGAACCTGTATACACACTTTTAGAGGTCAGGGGACAACTCCGCATGTCATTCCTCAGATGCTTCCATCTTGCTTTTTGAGACTGGTCTCTCAGTGGGCTGGAGCTCACCAAGTATACTAGGCTGACTTGCCAGAGAGCCCTATAGACATATACATGTCTCTGCCTCTGTAGTGCTGGGGTTATAAATCACTTTTCACAATGCTTACATATGTCATCAAACATGGAGAAATTGAGTTGGTGCCTAACTAGAAGCTTCACCCTCAATGACTAGAGTTATTGGTATTAGAAGGCTCTGCTACTGCATGTTGCTGATGGAGATATCAATATCTCCTGGCTACAAGCTGTGTGACCTACTGTGACTGCCTGCAAGATGCACTGGTGTGATAATAGCACTAATGTTATGTTAGTGACCAACTACTTTCAGATTGGATTTAAGGGCCACTCTGTGAAATGGGATCCATATCTAACACTGCTAAAGCAGCCAAGAACCTGAGACTAGATAGGTCATAGGCTTCAGAGAAAACCTAATACTCTCGTTCTGCTGAAGGAGCATAGCAATAAAAATGACTCCCAGTGACACACTCCTATATCTGGGACCAGTGCCTTGCCCAGCCCTCATCAGAGAAGTGGATGTCTTCATCAGAGCCCGTTCCTCAAGGTTCAGAGATCTATGCAAAAGAGGGGGCAGAGAGATTCTGAGTCAGAGAGTCAGAGGTGATGACCACAAAATATATTGTATGAAAAACTAATTAAAAATAAATAAGTAAATAAAATCTACAAAGTGGGTAGTAAGTAAAAGGAATAAAATAAGGATAAGAACATAAATTAAAGAAGATTAATAATAAAAAAATAAACTGCCTCTCACTGCATTGGCGTTTTTCCCCACGGATTCTGAGGATCAAACTCAGGTCCCTGTGCTTGTTCGGCAAATACTATATCAACTAAGCCATTCTCCCCAGTGCAAGTTTTTGTTGTTTTTTGAATCATAGTCTCAGGTTGGGCTCTCCTCAAAATTATGTACCTAACACTAGCCTGGACCTTCTGATCGCCCTTACACTGCCCCCCAGATTCTAGAATTACAGGTTAAGTATGACTACACTCAGCTGCATGCTAAACCTCTCAGCTGTTCCTCAACAGGTCCATATAGCAACAACACAAGTAGGAACGGCCGGTGGCATTGTCCCAGGTTAAGATGCTAAAGGTGAGAGAGGTTTAAGCCACCTGTCCAACACTAGACTACAGGGCAGCAGCAGGTCCTACCACACAGCTCTACCTGCTCATAGCTCAGGGCCCTTTACAATAGACTCATCCATCTCCTTGGGAGAATGTTCCAGAAAGAGGCCAACAAAGGGTCAGAGGCTTTGAGGACATGGAGTTCTTCCCTTCAAAGCCAGCACCTGGGACACCTTACCCTCAGAAGAAGAAAGGGCAGGAAGATTTGTGCAACATGGAGATTTGCTCCTAACAAGGAGATTCGCTCCTAAAGAGAGTTATGAGACAGACTTTCTCTTCTTTGTAACTAAAAGTAACAGAATCTGTTGCAAAGTACAGAAAGATACAAACACCCCAGCCCTGTGGAAGTCATCACTCCACACTTAGTCCTGTTTTGCATAATTCTCCCTAGCCTCTTACTAATCTCTTATCTCAGTATTTCTCCATAAGATAAACTGCCTTGGAAATGCTATGACCACCTGATTTATGGATCCTTAAAGGCTGGGGTGTGTTTCTCTCCTGATTTAGCCCTGGCCATAGATGCTGGGGAAGAGGCACAATCTGGCCTGTGTGCCTGATGTTCTCTGTCTTTACAGGACTCCACTGTTGTTGCAGCTGGGACACCCCAGAAAGAGAGCTGACAAAACTGCAGACACAGGACCAACAGAACAGCTGCCAGGGTCTCCTGCCTCCAAAGGCCACAGGGTCTTAGATGTCAGGGTCACGATACAAAACTCTGGTTTGAATCCTACAGGGTTAGCAATACATCTGGGATAACTTTTATTTTCCACCCTGTTGAGCAGACCTAAGGACCCAGAGCGCCCCCTGGAGCTAGTCTGGGCTATGAGCCAAAGATCCCTCGCAGGCGCAGGCGCAGGCGCAGGCGCAGGCACAGGGCAGAGAGGTGAGGCTCTGCTTCCTGTTTACTCTCTGGGATCTTGGGCTTATCCCCAGTGCAGTTTTCCTTTCCATCTGTCAAATGAAAGCGTTTAAGAAGATAATTCCAGCTCCCATGGTCTCTTTTCAGTTGGACACCGATAGGGTTCAGGAGCCCAATAAGATTCAGAACAGAGCCACAGAGTATCTGAGCCGCACAACTTGTTTCCTATACAGACTGCCAAAGAAGCCACTCCTGTACCTCCACGCTTTCCATAACTGCCCCCTGAGCACAGGGAGAAGGTGCTGCCTCCAGGGATGCTCCACAACAGAACTGTTAGCACAGCTATGCTCCTGGCTTCCCAGCTCTCTATGCCTTTGGATCCATGTCTTAATCAAACACTGATTTTCTTAATTGACCTGAGGCCCCCAATCATAAGGACCTGGATGTCAGTGCAGACCCAGTGCAGTGCTAGGGGATACTTGCTATGATCCTTATTGTGGCCCCCTGGGGTTTCCATCTGGACTTCCCTACCCAGAGTCATGGAGATGGATAACTCCCCTGTCTCTAATTGCATCTGAATCTAAGATGCCATTATGGTTTGAGCCTGTCTCTACCAGCCATGGCCCTGGCAAGTCCTTCAGGTAGGAGGTAGCTGCACTTGGGCCAGTCTTATGCAACGTCTGAAAACCACCAAACGGGTGGTTCTTGGTACTGATGGGTAGAGGATGAAGGCCAGAGCCATGGTCAATTGGAGTCTTTGAGAAACTCTGTTATATAACTGCTCTCAGAAGAACAAGGAACAAATATGGAGTCACCTGAACTGGTAACAGAGGGACAGTAGCCAAATGAGGGGAGCCTAATCTTGACCAAGGGTGATGGATTAGCACCCCATTCTGGCTGTAGTCCAGGAGACTTTCTGATGTCAAACCCAAACCCCCATCTCCTACCCACTCACATGCACACAGTCTCCTTCCCCATCACTAGACCTGACGGACACCTGGATGTAAGGAGAGTTGTTGCCCTGGTATCCACAATTCCTTACCAGCCTATGCCAAGAGTGGCTTCTCTAATACAATACCAGGACCAAACAATAAACCCCCTTTGAGAAAGACTCTTGTTATACAGCCCAGACTGATCCTCCTGCTTCACATCTTGAGTGCTGGGAGTTCAGACATGTGTCGCTGTAGCTGGATCCTCCTCCCCCTGCTCTCTCCCTTTCTTATGTTAGTTACTTCTCTTGGCATTTCACTAAGTACCTTACAGAAGGAAGGATTTACTCTGCCTCACAGTCCGAGGACACTGTCCATCCTGGTGGGGAAGCCTCTGGGTCAGCAGCTTGAGGCAGCTGATTCAGGGTCAGAAGGCAGGGCCGATGGGCACCTGTTTTCAGCTCACTTTCTCCTTTTTATTCAATCTAGGGTCCCAGCCCACAGAAACGATGCTGCCTACGGTTAGGGGGCATCTTCCCACCTCAGTTACCCAATCTAGAAACTGCCCTCATAGACTAGCCTAGAGGTTTGTCTCTGGGTCATATTAAGTAGACAATCATGATTGGTCATCACAATTCTGAAAACGATCCGTCTGAGTCCTTAAGCCTCACTGCTGAGAATATCCCATCTCCTCCCTCATACACCCCCCCCTTCCCTGCTAACATTTCACATGCAGGCAATCATTTGACTTCCCAAGAACCTCTGTTTTCCAGGCTTCGAATCCTCCACAAGGTGGTAGGTGTGAAAAGAGCATAGGTTGTGGCAAAGGCCATGTACACCCTTTATGTTCCCAGTGACCAAGAACACAAGCCTGGCCTGATGACCAAGGTTGTGCAGGGCAAAGGGCACTACATGGGTCAAATGGGTTGTGGAGGACAGAATGGTCTCTCCTCTCCGTCCGAGCCTGTAGGCTGCTGTAAAATAGCATCACTATTCTTTCCTACTAGCTGGGTAGGAGCCACGCCAGCCTCCCTCTGCCAAGCTGTCTCCCGTCCATCTCCAAGCAGAAGGCAGCCATTCTAAAGAGGCCTGATATAGCCTGCAGCTACTCCTTGTGTCTCAAAAGGCCCTCCATTACATCTGAGGATGCTATGCAGGGGAACATGTGTCTTCTCCAACCTGCTCTAGACTAGTCATGCTGTGGAGTGCCCCAAATCACCCACATTCTCTCTATGTCTCCAGTCCATCTCTAGGGCATCACCTAGCTCAGGCCCCAAAGCAGCCTCTTACTAACAACTGTTCCCAGGCAGGGCTGAGTCCAGCTTCCGCTAACGGCTGGTGTCTCCGGTCAGCCTAGCGTCTTGTCTCCTTCAAGCCTTGCTGAGACTCTCCTGAGAGAAGTGAAGGATCGGGGCAGGGGTGCTTGCAGGGATAGATTAGGTGGAAGCCACAGGGGTCTGAGTTACCCTCCATAGAGGAGGATGCAGGGAACTGCCTGGGGAGGGCCCAGGATGCACGGGTGTGACAGCTAAACTATGCAATCTGTACAGCCACCTCCCCTGACCACCCCAGACATCTCTACTGCTCCCTGCAGATGGCAGTGCCTGCTTCTAGGTTGCTTCCTCCATGTAGAACAACTTCCCTTTCCAAAGGAGCACTGCAGACCTCAGCCAGGGAAAGGGAATGGGGCATCGTGGGACGTGGAGCTGGGCAAATCAAGGTGGTGTTGGGACATGCCCTGCAGGTGTTGCTAACATCAGCAGTCAGTGGGCAACAAAAAACCTACTCCTCTCCAAACGGTAGGCGGAGCACTTCCAGTAAGTGCAAACAGAGGCTTCCAAAGGAAAACTTTGCTTCAAGGCCACACAGCATCTGTTCGTGAGTTTCTACATGGTCAGTCTGCTCTGTGAATTTGGGTTGTCCCCAACCCTAAGGGCTCACAAGCCCTTTGAATAAAAGACAATAAATTAAACATTTGCATATTTGCATATAATCAATATATTACTATATGATTAGATACTCCTAAATTTGCAAATAAAACATGCTTTAATATGGAAGACAGATGTTGGATATATGTCTAGTTCCTTTCTATGTATCTCTATCTATCCATTCACTCTTCTGTTCTTCTTCTTGTGGAGATCTTGCCTCTGTAGCCTCAGAGTCTCCTATCCCTGAGCTGATGGTACACAGCAGAGACCTAGGAAGACAGTGTTCACCATTTGAAGGCTCTTGGGCTCCCTGTGTTGAGAAGATACCTCAGCTGTCAGGCAGATGCCACGTCTGCAGAGCCATCTCTTTCCTGAGAACCAGTGTAATGTGCAAAGAAAATGTGTGGGTGAGGGGACAAAGGCAGACGGGTGAGGGTACCTGTCCTGGAGTATTTACACATGCCGGAGGAGAAGACAGACAGCAGCTCAAGACACCATGATAAGGGAATCGTGTTCTAATGGGTATCTTGGCTTGCTCAGGCCTTCTGCAGCAATTACAGGCAGGCAAGCCAGTGACAAGATGGTCCTTAATTGCCAGGGCTCTTTTTAGCTCTGACACCCCATGATTTTACAGATCAGCTTTTTTTTTTTCCAAAGCTGGGACTCTCGAAAGGACTTACTCACTTTTAAAAAGTCAGCAGCCAGTCAAGGCTGTGCCCACCTCAGAGTTAGACCTTTGTAAGCGCTGTAAGTACCCTGCCAGAAGCTGCCACTCCATGCTTCAGTCTGCAGGCTCCCCCCAGCTTTAAAGGGAAATCCCAATGATGGGAGACATGAGATGCTGCCAGGCCTGTCTTATGGTGTACAAATCCAGAGGGGCCTGAGACAGAATGAAGCTCCCCAAACCTTCTTCTCTACCTGTCCTGCTCCATGTTCCCCACAAGTTAAACTCAGCTCATTCTGAAAAGTGAATCAAATAAAATTGGGCCTGAGAAGATTTTAATAAGGTCATGTACAGCTCCGGGACACATACTTCTATATACAGGAGAATCCCCTGCAGGAGAAGACACTTCTCAAGGGGTGTTTAGGGGTCCCCTCACCTCTTCTCTCCACCACCTGAATGATGTGGGGCTCTGGAATTCAAGCCCAGTGCGTTTCCACCTTTCAGGACAAGGGTGTCTGGCAAACTGAGCTGGGAGATTACTGTCAAATACTCCTCAAGCCCAAGGATACTTCGCACCCTTCTTGTTTCTCCCTCCAGCTCTAGGCCAGGCACAACTATTCTTAAAAGCACCAAAGAAGTTCCCAGGAAAGAGAAAGTACTTAGAAAAGGAGGAGGGGACTTCCCTCCATGAGCCAGGGCAGACAGCCTTCGTTTACTTGCTCTCTCTTTCACCCTGGGCATGGGGGTGGCAGTGGGAGGCTAGTCCAGAGCATTTGGCTGATTTTTCAGACTGACAATCCCAACCTGTCAGTGGACCATGAAATCGACTTAGCAGACAGTGCAGTCACCAAACACTGAATGTGAGCAAACCTCAAGCTGGGGAACTGCTCAGCCAGTAGGAGTTATGAAAGCTTGAGAGCCGAGGTTCAGATCCCCAGAACCCACGTAAAAGCTGGGCGTGGCTGCACACACCTCTACCTCCAGCACTGGGGAAGCAGAGAAAAGCAGATGCTTGGAGTTCACTGGCAGTCAGTCTAGCCAAGTTGATGTGCTCCAGGTTCAAAGAGAAGTCACGTCTCAGAAAGTTAGGTGAAAAGTGGCTAAGGCAGATACTGACATCAACCTCCAGCCTCCACAGCAGAGCACACATGTGCATGTGTATCTGTACATACACATGGGCACCTAAATACACACACACACACACACACACACACACGAGAGAGAGAGAGAGAGAGAGAGAGAGAGAGAGAGAGAACACACATCTCTTGGTTACATAAAGCTTGTATCTTGATCATTCATACAAACATAAGAGTGTCAAACATCCTATTTCTCAGTGTTATAGACAGAATGTCAGAATGACTCTGCCTTAGAGGAATTGGGAACAGTATAGTCAATTTCAAGGAGCAGAGAAAAGCAGATCTGTCTCCAAGATTTCAGGAGAGCACAGAACAGACGTTGGTTTTCTTCTCTGGACCCCTCTTATGCTCTGTGCTCAGAAATATGTGTTCAGTAAGACTACAGACTTGCATCTTTTGCCCACTCCAGGCAGGTGGCCCACCCTCTGCTCCTCACCTTCCAGTGATCTTCTGTGGCCCCCTCCCCTGGCCTATTGTCTTAGTCACTGTTCCATGCTATGAAGAGACAGGAAAGTTTTATAAAAAGAAAGCACGAAATTAGGGGCTTGCTTACAGGTTCAGAGGTTTAGTCCATTATCATGGGAGGGAGCATGGTGGCATGCATGATGCTGGAGTTGTAGTTAAGAACTATATTCTGACCCACAGGTCCACAGGCAAAGAGAGAGAGAGAGAGAGAGAGAGAGAGAGAGAGAGACACTGAGACTTGTCTGGTGTGGGTTTTTGAAACCTCAAAACCCACCCCCAAGTGACATGCTTCCTCTAACAAGGCCACACCCCCAATCCTTCTCAAATAGTGCCACTTCCTGATGACTAAGCCTTCAACTATAGAAGTCTATTGGACTATTCCTATTCAAACCACCATGCCTGTGACTAGAGGCTCAACTATTTTGAACATCAATTGTACACCAATATTCTCTGAACTTAAGGGAAGTTCCTTAAGAGTCAGAAAAATAAATGAAACTTACAAGGCTCAGAAAGTAAACAGAACTCATATGTCTCAGGAAGTTCACAAAACTTAGCAGATTCACAAAGGTCAAAGAGGTAGCTCAGAGAGTAAGACTTTTTGCTGCCAAGAGTGAAAGCCAGACTTTGATCTCAAATGGTGGAAGGAGAGAGCCAACTCCTGCATGCAGGTCATGCTCTGACCTCCAAGTATGCAATGGTACACACATGTACACGAACACACACCCCCATACACACACAATCCAAGTGTGCCATGGCACATACATATACATGAACACCCTCCCCACACTAAACAAACAAAATGCAATTTAAAAAGGATTCACATGGCCCTTCCCCAGGATTTAATATAAGGGATACAACTGCAAAGAAGAAAAGATTCATGGACCAGGAGCCCCAGGGATGCAGCTTGCATGAGCCGGTGCTTACGTTGGGTAGAGTGGCCTTTTCATTGACACAGCTACCTTGGGACCATCCACACCCTTCAAGTAACCCCAGTGAACTTCCTAGTTCACTAAACTATACCTGAGTGGAAGTGTTGGTTTGGCCTGCTGTCGGTTACCTGGGCGTTCATTCGCATCTCCTCAGGAAGAGTCACACAATGTCCACCATCAGCAGCTTAGTCACTACCAATCACAGCATCCCTAAATCACTTCCCAAGAACGGCCCACATAAGTGGTGTCTGTCACCTCTGTGCCAGCCTGACTTGAGCTACATGTTCCCCCTGCCCCCACATGTCATGTTCTAATGCCTAACCTAGAGAGTCAGGCAAGTAGGGGATGTTACATCTGGAAACAGGGTAGTTTCAACTCCTCTCTGTGCTACCACATGAGTGGACAGGTGACACACACACATCAAAGACCACAGACCTGGGCGAGCAAGCAAGCGAGGATGAGCCCCTCATGGAAACTAATGTATCAATGCTGATAACAATGTAGCCCAGAAGGAAAGACATTAGTAGCGGAAGAAACGAGAGCGGAGCACAGGTGGACCCTTTATGATCTAATTTTTTATAAAGCCAAAACGGAACCCCCAGTTTTAAAAATTTAGAATAATTTTTAAGACAAAGCAAACATCTAAAGATGGCCTTGTGCTCCCTGTCAGTCACTGAGTCTGGGCTCCTGCCTTTACACTTAGGGAGAGGCTAACAGTGGGTGATGTCCTGAGGAGCCCTTGCACAATATGGGATGGAATACAAACCCGGGGCCCTGCTAGGCAGTTGGGTTAATGATGGGGACTGACTGAGGCTGCAGGGTGCACAATGCTGGCTTCCTGGTAGGAGACACAAGGCTGCTGATGAATCTAAACAAGGAAATCGCTAGGTTTTTGTTTTTTGTCTCTTCTGCCAATAAACCCATTCCATGCTGGAGAGGCTTGTTATGTAAAGAAGAGGGAGGGAAATGCTGGGGTGTGCAGCCAAAGTCACCAGACAAGATCAGCTGCCGCTCCTGCGGGGAGTCAGGTACAAAAAACAGGGGATTGTTTATGGCTTTGCCTTTTTTTTTCAAGGAAGAAAAAAAGCCTGCTTCTCACATCCCAAGTTGTTTGTCTCTTGGGATTGAGTTTGGATCCTTCTGGAAGGAGGACCTGGTCTTTGTAACTTTCTCATCACCCACTCCTCATGTGCAGGGTCCAATCCCCGTGGAACTAAGAAGAAATCTGAGTATATCTTTAGTGGCTAATCTGTTCCCCAAATCGGGGTCTGGCATCCTTAATTCCAACTGAAGTCACCCCAGGACTTCATTAGGATATTGCATGTGGTAGCCCTAAGGCCAGGGAACTCTGTATGGGTTGTCCCCTGCAGAGTCAGGAAGAAAGCAATTCAAAGGACTCAAAAAGTTCCCAAAACATACAGGACCTTTCCTTTCCAGGACTGTAGCTTCCATGATGATCACCTGTGCTGGGTGGGCTTGGGGTTGCAGCTGTCTTTGAGTCATTTCTGCTCCTGCAAGTGACCCCTCACACATAAGGAACTCCAAGCAATTCCTCTTTTACAGAGTTACAGTTCGGTGGTATTCTTACTTTGATCTGTTGTCAGTTCCCTGTCTGGGGTGAAGAAACATTTGTTCGGGTCTTCCTGAGAAGAGTGTCATACATTCCTTCAAATGTTCATATATTGGAAATAGGATCCCAACTTTGTATGCTAACGCTAGTTAGAGGTAGGATTTTTGGGAGGTGATTAGGATTATATGACCTGGTGGGCATGCCCTATGGTGGATGGCATTAGTGGCTTTTTAAGAGAAAGAGAGACCTCAGCAGCATACTGGCCCTGTCTCATCAGGAGACTCTTCTAGTTAGTGATACAGCCAGGAGACCATCCCCAGATGCTGACACCATGTCTCCCGGACTATGAGTGAAATAAACCTTCATTCTCTATAAATGACCTGGCCTTGGGCATTTGTTATACACAAAAAAAGGACCATATGCTTATGTCCCTTTTGCCCTTTACAACTACAATGTCCTGGGGACACCTGTCTCCAACTGTATAACAACAGTGCTTTGTGTCCAGGACCTTGTACCCATAGTGACTCAACCCTACCTTAATAAATAAGGTGGAAGGGTGATGGGGGATGAGCCCTGATCTTAGCCTTGGGCCTCTACATGTACATGCATCCTCAACCATACACACACACACACACACACACACACACACACACACACACAGGAGAGAGAGAGAGACTTGCCAAAAGAAGGAAGATTACCTGCCGTCCAAGCTCAGGTAATATGGATCCTTTCAGCCTCCTGTGGATCTGGATGGACCTGGACCTCTCTCTGCTACTGTGACTTGTCTGACCACCAAACTACGACATTATGGGGGAGCTCATGCCAGCAACATAGACAAAGCTGCACAGAGAGGGAGCTGGGCAGCCAACTGAGCATCAGATGTGAGAGGGAAAGTCTCTTAAAACGTACAGGTCTCAGTCACTATCTGACAGAAAATGCAAGTGAGTCAGCTCGGCTGAGCCAGGCTGTCCAGCCCTGAGTGTGAGGGTAGAGGCACTGGGCAGCACATGGCCTCAGTATGCAGTACCCTGTCAAAGTTACTTCAGCTTCTGTTTTCTAGTTCAAAACTCCAAAATCATAGGCATTCCTATCAGAAAATGCATTCACACATGGAATGATGAGCTAACACAGAAAGATTACTGTGCTGCGTGGGAATCGTTTGAAAAATGCCAGTCATTACGTTAAAATACTTGGCTGGTTTTAGGGGTAAGAAGCTATTATTATGGCGCCCAGTGGGTAAGAGATGGACTCTCTTTTCTCAGAGCTTTGATTAGAGAAAAGAGAGAGCGACTCAACCCATCACTCAAAAACACCCAGTGAGAGGACAGTGTGGGTGGAATGAGGGGACACGCTGAACCCCCTGCTGACCAGGGGGAAGAAAGGAAGGGTGAGGTGGAGGAGGGAGGCAGGCAATGGTGTGGTCTGATCTAGTGTGGGAGAGAACCAGAAGGAAGACCTCCAGTGGCTTGGGCAGTCTTCTCTCTGAAGGAGTGGAAAGGAGGCATTTCCCTGTGAGTGCTTAGCAGGCCAAGAGCAGTTAGTCTTTGAACCCAGCTGGACTCTTAGCAACTCTGGCCACACTGACTGTCTAAGGCTCAACAGGAACGCCTACAGCAGGAATGACTACATAAAATTATTAATTAGTAAATGCTTCCTATGCAATCTCTCAAAACTGAAGATGAAGGGAAGGAATAGAAGCCCCAAGGAAATCTAAAAATCCATTTCAACAGCCAACTGTGCTGGTCAAGCCTGTAATCCTAACACTCAACACTAGAGAGAGAGAGGCAGGAGGATTGCTCACAAGTTCAGGGCCAGCCTGGTCTAAATGATTAGTTCCTGGCCAGTTAGGGACACATAGTGAGACCCTGTCTTACAACAGCAACAGCACACTGCAGTCCTGTATAGAGGCACACATCTGTATAGAGGCACACATCTGTTACCCCAGCACTCAGGAGGTGGAGGCAGGAAGATCAGGAATGAATTCAAGTCCAGCCTGAGCTACACGAGACACCATCTTTTAAAAGTATACTGCACCTACTTACTGGCATGCTTACTCACTGGCACATCCATCTGAAGATCTATGCTGGGTCTGGTATGTAGGGGTATACGGGACAGAGAAACATAGACATGAAACTCATGGAACAATCTCGAGATGGTGATGGGGACTGACTATAATGGGACACCAAATCCTGTCTGGGGTGATGGGAGTGTCTGTGTCATGATGTGGCTGTCACAAACTTAGGTACATTCATCCCAACCCAGCCAACTGTGCTTACAACTGATCGCGTGTGAATAACACCCCAGTCAAAGTGGACCTACAATGGACCAGCCATCTGCAGAATGTGGGAGATGCCTACACTCTGCATCCTAGGATGTGGAGCCAACTTTTCCAGGCCAATGGGGTACAATCTTTAGGAAGCAACTGGGCTTCGGGTGACGACTCTACTCCATCACTTTACAGGGTTCTCAGTTCAGCTGGCCTCCCTTGCCAGAGCCCCGTGGGCCTGTCAGACCTTCTTGTCCTTCTTCACGGTGAGGGAAATGGCTGCATTACATGTTCCCTGGTGTATTGTCTAGAAGTTCTCCCAGAGAGTGTGTGCCCGGCATCCTGAGATGTCACAGGTTTGCACAGGGATGATGCTGCCCATAGCCAGACCCCCTTAGTTAGGTGCACGCAGTATTTCAAGATGTCTCAGAACTCATTAAGCCCATCCCTTCCCTGAGTTCATAGCCACTGAATTATCCAGTCTCAGAAGATGATCCTATAAACTGGGGAGTGAGAAGAGATGAATTTGCACAGGGTAGAGATTGCCAGAGAAGGATGGCACCTGCGGAAGGCCACCGCGATGGTCAGTGCTGTCAGTTTCACAGGTCTCGAATCTCTGGGAGGTGGGTCTGTGGGCATGTCTGTGGGAGAGTATTCTGACTGTGTTAACTGAGATGGGAAGACCTGCTCACTCTTCATCTCCCAGTGGATCCTGGATGGTACAGGCAGAGAGGGGAGCAGAGCAGCAGCAGGCATCATCACTCTCAGCTTCCTGATTATGGATTTGATATAACCAGCTCCCTCCAGATCAAGTTGCCTTGACTTTCCTCACACAATGGACTGTACCCTTGATCTTTGGGCTGAAACAAATCCCGTCCCCTTAATTTGCTTTTGTCTGAGTATTTAATCACAGCAACAGGAAAAGAAACTAAGGCAGCCACTTTTGGAAGCATGGTGGTAAGGATGCCCAGACATGGACTGACCTAGGAGTGAGGAGGCCTGAAGGTATGGCTTCCCAAGGATCATTTCTCTGTAACCTCTCCCATTTCCCTCTAGTCTGGTAAGGTACGCAGGGCTTCCAAGACCCCAGAAGACAGAGGCTACCTAAAAGCATGAGAATTGTGGGTTCTGGACAGGTGTATTGTGTTTAATCCACCCGAATTTAGGACCTGCTCTTCCAGACTTTGTCCAAGTGGCCATTACTGAGACCCCATTACCGAAGTGCCACTGGTGTGTGATGCTTGACTTTCCTTTACTATTGTGTGTATCTGAAGGTATGGGACTGTATTTTGTGACAGCACTCAGTCAAGGCATGGCTGGCAGCTCCAGGACTCTGAATTAAAAGCACAATATGGAAGCGTTTGGTATTATTTTAAAAATGCACCTCAGAGTTTTGTTTTGGTTCCGATTGCATGCTGACATGCTTATCTCTCACCACAAGCACAACTGAAGAATGTGACACAACTTTGTGTGAAGCTGCCACAGTCAGTGACTGGCCAGAGCCTGGGCAGGAGGACCTGGGGATGTGAGCAGGAGAGAAAGAGAAGCTGGTCCTTAGGGCACACAAGGCTTCTCTGAGAGCCTGAAGGAACCCAGGACATCTGTTTTATGGGAAGCGTGTGACACAGAAGGCATGCTGGGATGGGATATACACTTGAGCTCTGGTCCACCAGCTGGTGGTTTAAGGCAGAGGAAGAAAAAACAGTTCTTATAAAGCAAGGAGAGCTGTGGAAAGGAAGGCACGAGGTGAAGAGGAAAACAGAAGCTTCAGACTCCTCCTCATAAGCTTTCTTCAGAGGTGGCCCTTGTAAACAGTGTCCCTATGGCAATGTGGTCCCATGCCCTGGTTCCAGGCAGCTTGGGAAGCCTGCTGAACAGCAGCTGGTGAGGGGTCTGGGTGGGCCTGAAGGAGCACCTGGGACTGTCCCAAGGGGCCTGGGTAGGTGAAGGCTCTCCCAGGAGCCCTCCTCCCCTTCAGGCTGATCTTCCTCCCAGTTCTCCCTCTGCAGGGTGTGTTGGAGACTGACAGTGAGCATATTCCAAGGCTCTGGATCTGAGCAGATGAGTGTAGCATGACTCAGAGAGAGTGGGTGGTGACAGATGCCCGCAGTCAGCTCTGAGCCAGGCCTGGCCAGGTTTAAGGACAAATCCCACCAGCCCTCAAGGACTCTGTTCCAAATGAATGGCTCTGACCTACAGCAGCCCCTTCCCACATGCTCTGCAAATGGTGCAGTCAGTGGCAGGGTCATGGAGAAGTCCCTCGTGCTGTGTGACGGAATCCATCAGTTCTCATTCCCATGCCTGTGTGTGCTTAGAAGGCTTCTGTGCAGGCTGCCAGCTATGGCCACTGGCCTGTCCCCACCTTGTAAGCATAGGAACCCATCTGCCAAGCTGGGTAGAAATGGCTTTGGGGACCAGGAACTCTGGGGAAAAGCAACAAAGGATGACAATTCACTTGCCTTTTGCATTAGCAGAAACCACCGCCCGCTGTTTACAGGGGAAAATATTTCTAAGCATGTCTGTGCACTTTCCCTGCTTTGGTAAGGAGCAGGAGGGATGGCCTATAGGTTGTGCTTTCTAGAAAGCATCCGAGCTTCCACCTCAGAACCAAGAGGGCAGAACTTTCCCTGCCTGAGAGAGGAGTAGAGCCCCACCCTGCTTTTGGGGTCCTAGTCAGCTGGAAGCACTAGTCATCCCTGTGACAACAGCATTTTGGTCAGTTTCAATGATACCTTTTCCTGAGCATAGGCATTCCCCTCCACATGTCCACCTGGGCATCCCCAGGAAGCCTGAGAATACCGCAGCCTGACAGGTTTGCCCCTCAGTTTCTTGTCCAGCCTACAACCATGATTCCATATGTGACTTGGCCAATACAGCTTGCAAAGCAAAGAGACTGTCTATAGTAAGGTCAGCTGTTTGCCTGCTGGAAAAGTGAGGGGCCCATGCTCTGCCTAGGGCTGGGGCTTCGTGTCTCCTCAGCTCTTCCCAGCTCCTGCTTCTGAGACTGCTTCTCCCCCAGGAAAAGCAGTGAAAGGAAATTTTAGGAGCCCTCAACCTTCAGGAGTCCTTGGCCAGCAAGAGAAAGGAAAGGCAGGCCTGGTGGTTCAGGCCTGTAACCCCAGCTACTCAGGAAGCTGAGGCAAGAGGATCATAAATTTAAAGCCAGCCTGCCTTAGGTTCAATCCCAATGAAAGGGGAGGAGAGGGAAGCGGAGGGGAGGAGAGAGGAGGGGAAATCTGGGTTAAGAAAGAGTAGGAACCCCTGGGTCCCTGGCTCTCTACTGTCCAGAGAAGCCCACCTAGGCGGCTAGAATCCCACCCCTGCAGGTGTCTGGTAAACAGCACTGCAGACTACGATGGCCCTGTTCCCACCTTTATCCTATTTGCTGGAATCAGCTCAGCAGGCCCTCACTCACTGGTGACTAACCAGCTGAGACCATGATTGTGGCAGATGGCTGCCTCCAGTAAAAGCAGCCAGACAGTAAATGCCACCACACACCTCTCTGGCAAAGCACAGTCAAAACAAAAACCCAAAACTGGCTTTGTTTTCCTCCAGTCCTGTGTTCCCTGGGATATGGCTTGGAGAAGTACAAAGAACTTCTCCAAGATGGAGACAGGAATCCACCATTCTAGAAAGATCTCAACACAACCATGACCTTCAGGGGAAAGTCATGGCTGCAGAATCGCAATAGGATACCTCAGGACCAAAGAAAGGGAGAAATCACTTCCATTTGACCTTGTATGACAGGCAGGGCAGGAGGCAGGGAATGGGGCTTGGCTATCAGCGAGGACAGGGAGGAGTCATGGCTGAAGCTAGAACAGCCAGAAAACCACAGAACCCCAAAACTCATTTCCCCAGTGGTAAAACCCACTGGGGCTAATGGCTCAGTTCTATGTTTACTTGCTGGCTGCTTGTGGCAGAGTCTTCCTATGTGACACAGACTGGTCTGTAACCTAGAGTGGATGCCTCTTTATGGCTAGGATTACAGCATCTGTGCTAACATACCCAACTTCAATGATTACTTCTTCTCTCCCTTCTCTTTAAAAACATTTTCTTTAGTGTATATATGTATGCGCCTAAGTGGTGAATGCACACCACATGTGTGCAAGTGCCCGCAGAGGCCAGAGGGTGTTGGGTCCCTGGAGTGCCACCAGATGTGGGTGTTGAGAACTGAGCCCAGGCTCTGTGCAAGTGCTCCCAACTATGCAGCCATCTCTCAGCCTGTGCCTCACATGGCCTGTACTGGCTGGTTTTGTGTGTCAATTTGACACATGCTGGAGTTATCACAGAGAAAGGAGTTTCAGTTGAGAAAATGCCTCCATGAGATCCAGTGGTAAGGCATTTTCTCAATTAGTGATCAAGGGGGGAAGGCCCCTTGTGGGTGGTACCATCTGTGAACTGGCAGTCTTGGGTTCTATAAGACAGCAAGCTGAGCAAGCCAGGAGAAGCAAGCCAGTAAGTTACATCCCTCCATGGCCTCTGTATCAGTTCCTGCTTCCTGACCTGCTTGAGTTCCAGTCCTGACTTCCTCTGGTGATGAACAGCAGTGTGGAAGTGTAAGCCGAATAAACCCTTTCCTCCCCAACTTGCTTCTTGGTCATGATGTTTGTGCAGGAATAGAAACCCTGAGTAAGACACAGCCCATCCTGGCTTCAAACTCACTTTGTAGCTAAAGAGGACTTTCTCCTCATTCTGCCTCCACCCCCCAAGTGCTGGGATTCACACCAAGCTTCAATCATACTTAAACTCAAAAGTTTGTAATTAACATTAGAGCCCACAGACCAGCAGAGTCCCTTTAGAGTTCTTGTATATGAGTCATGCTTGTGACAAGGATATTTAGCCAGATTGACACATGACTGGCTGGAAAGCACACAGATTTCATGTCAACACTCTCCAGCACTGCTGTCAAGTTGTCAAGAATTGGGGACAAGCCTACACACACTTTGGGGGTTGAGGAGGTAGAAACAGAGCTCCCAGTTCCCATGTACTGACTGTATAATCTCAGCAACTTGTACAAGTCCACAGGGCCTCGGTTCCTATGTGTAAGATAAGTAAAACATCCCAGGATCGTCCTGGGAATTAAAAAAGCATATCCACAGAAAACGACATGCCTGGAGCCAATACCTAGCATTTGGTACCTAGTGTGTGGTTGGTAAACAGGAGCTGCAGCAGCGGATTGCTATTTAAGAGATAATAGGAGACGGACAGGGATAGGAATTAAGACCTCAGTTGATTGCTGGGAGTCATCAATTGAATCGACCGGTATGAGCCAGCAGAACACAGCTCAATACTCAGTAATGCCCAGAAGCAAACACTCAGCAGAGACTCAGGCTACTCACAGGCTTCAGAGCTATGGAAGGTCCCGAATGAAGGAGGTGGGCAAAATGGCTCTCTACAGCACCTTGTGAGATGAAAGACTTGATATAGTAGAAGGGTCTGAGAAACCCAGGGGTTCTGTTAGTTGCCCTCAGATTTAAATAAAAACCCAAATCAAAGCGGGTCAGTAGGTAAAAGTGCTTGCACATGCACACACACACCAAACAAGTGTTACAAAAATTCCAAGAACCCAAATTAAGTACCTGCATTCCCAGGACACCCTAGCCAGACAGTAGCACTGGTGGATGAGGTCTCATTCTCTGAATGCTTAGTGACTGGCCCACAGGGCTCAAAACTCTGTTTCACTCAAGTGAAGATTTTAACCCCATTCTGAGGACAGGATCCAGTGAGAGGCCAGGTGTGGAAGCTGATGACAAAGCCCCAGCCCAGAGATCTGGTCCACTAGTGCCCGCCCACCCTCCACCACTCTGTCCCCTGCTCCCTAGTAGAATGACCAGGCAGAGCGCCTCTGGACTCCAGGCTTCTCTTGACCTTAGGAAAAACAGAAGTATCCTCTAGATCCTGCATTCCCTATCAGTTCACCAGGGGATTTAACCTTTTAACCTCAATTTCCCCTCCTCTGAGTCTGCTGTCAGGCTAAAATATTCCAACATCCAAATGGACCCCACCTCAGGTTTATCTCATACTTGGATGTTTCCCATGCACTCTGGAGAAGCAGCCAGAAAGGAAAGGAGCCCCTAGACCTCCTGGACCACACTGTCAGGCTTCTGTTCTGGGTCAGCACAGCAAATGTCAGGTGCCAGGCAGGGGAGTCATGGGTCCCAGGTACCACTGTACCTGTCTCCTATCTATCAAATCCCTAGGACAGCCTTGGCTGGCTGGCTGAACCCCTGGTCTGAAGCTCCCCTCACAGGACCCTTACTCTTCACACTGAATGACACCTGAAACCCTCTTCCTTGTGTTTGCAGACCTAAACCCTGTGTGTCTCCAGGTCTGATGATGCTTGCTGGGCCAGGACCCTCCAGAAGTCTACAATGAGCTGAGTACAAGGTTGGATGTGTTCACCATTCTTGAGTTATTTAATGCCATCTTTTCTCCCTGACCTTGGGCTGTGACTTAGAGAAAGTATTATGAATTACTCCTACCCACAGGGATTAAGGAGCAGGGAATGGGGATCATGGATTCTATGCAGAAGTTTTCTCTGGGCATAACTGCTTCAGCATGTGGATGGGAGTCATATGCAACAAAAACCCTAAACAAGACTGCAGTGGCTCACTTCAAGCGCTAAGCACCAGCTTCAGGGGAGGGTGGATGGGGTGGGGCACCTGCAGCTTCAGGCCTAGCCCTTGCCAGCCCCAGCTCAGCCAGTCCATCCTGCAGGCTCACTGGCAGCTAGGTCTCCATCATCAGTCTGTGCTCTGTTCCTGCTGCAGAATGGAGGGCCCCCATCTTCCCTTCTCTGCTTGCCCCCTCTTTGCCTTCCCCAGCCACATCTTCCTCAGCTCAAGACAGCAAGCCCCTCCTTCAGGCAGGAGACTGGCTAACTCTCCCGACGTGCCTGCGGTCTAGACAGCCCCAAGGAACAACTTGGGCCAGACTCAAAGTCCCCTGCAACCTTCCAGGCCTTTTCCACTTAGGTCAAACTGAATGAATGACTCAGGAGAGAGTCTGCTTCACTAAGACATCAACTTTGGGAGGGAACTTTATGGCAGGGAAGGGAGGGAGGGAGAAGACCCTCAAAGCAGAACTTGTAGACAGCCCAGGTTTTGCTCCAGTCTCTGCAGTAATGTCTGCACATCCCACACACATCCCACCTTCTAAGGTATTCTCTTTAAGTCACGGAGAAAAAGTTATGTAAGGAGCAGGCATACAGCTCCAGTGGAGTGAAGGAGCATTTTGTTCAGCCTTGAGGTATTTAATTGAATAAGAGCCTCTGGGAGAACAAAGCACCAGCCAACATCAGTTGTGCACAGAGGCGACAAGATGCACCACAGAAGGAAACACAGGGAGCATGCAACCACCATGCATTTAGGAATCCAGCCAGGAAGGTCTGCTTACTCAGCCTGGAGGAGTCCCGAGGTCTCCTCTTGCGGATGCTGGGCTGTGAGATGCTGGCTGGTGGGATAAGCAGACAAGCTGTTCTCTCGGCTCTAACAAATCCTGCTCTCACCTTCCAAAGGCCAATCCAAGAAGGGGTTTCCTGACCCATTCAGCTCAGGCGATTTCTAAGGTTCAGATGCTCCCGGGAGCTGCCTCTTCCCGCCTGCAACAGATGGGAACTGGGGCTGGGCGTGTTCCCAGTCCCCAGAGCAGCGCAACAAGCAGCTGGCAGACAGCATGAGCTGGCCTGAGACAGCACAGTGACAATCCTGTTGGTTAGAGCTGGTTTACTGCTTGCGATGATGGCAGAGCTCGGGCAGATACCCTTGCTGTCTGTCAGGACTGCAAGAGACTGTCATTAGCACCTGTGTCAGGGCTGCCTGCTGAGGAGGCAACTGTGCCACACAGGCAGCCAGCAGGAGGGAGGGGAGAGCTGAGCCATGGAAATCCAGGCAGCGGGATAAAGAGAGGAAGGGACCGAGGCCTGGGATGCAGCAGCTTCTGGTCTTGCAGAAGGTCTCCAGGGTCTTTCCGCCAGCACCCTCTCCCCATGACAGAACTTCAGGTAAAGGCTAGTTTAACTTCATAGGAAAACAGCAGCCTGTCTTCTGCAATCAGACTAAATCAGGACTCCCAGGGCAATCCTTGTCCTTGAAGGACAGAGCATGCAGATTTTCTCTCTTGCAAGAATGATAGCTCCAACCTCAAAAGAGTGCTGCTAGTCAAACCCTCACTGATACCACATCCCCCACCTCCAATCAGACAACCTGCAATCCCATGCCCCCTGCAGGTGACACGGGTCCTGCCTATGTTTCCATTGCCTTTTCTGGCTTCTGATGCACGCTATGTGAAGCCTTTGCTGCCTGTGGGGTAGTGAATTCCTAGAGAGAGAAAATGACTCACCTGCTTGAGCTTACCACCCCTTTACAAACCGAGCTTTCTTTTCTCACCTCCTCTGTCACACCCTGGGCCACTGTGCTCTGCCCCATCAGCCCAGGGCTCACTGCAACTGTTCAAATCAGACAATCCTGAGCCTGTTTGTCCTTACCAGAGGCACCTTACCCTGGACACTCTGCCACCTGACCAAGACTAGCACTTTCCTGAGTGCTCTGGCACGGTGAGCTCTACCTATTGAGTTCAGGGGGCTATGAGCACAATGCATCTGTTCCTTCATAATGGGCATTCCTGTGTCTGTGTGTCCTACTATGCCTGGTTAGACAAAGTCCTGGGACCTCTATGCCCAAAGGCATGACTAATATGTTACCCAAGGGCCATATGTGACTAAAGATTCCAATGAATGTGGCCCAAGACAACCTTGGCAACTTAAGATTACAAGATATATGTGCATGTTCATGCATGTGTGGAAGCCAGAGGACAACCTAAGATGTTGCTCCTCAGAAGCTGCTTACCTTGTGTTTTGAGTGTCTCTCACAGGACCTGGGGGGTCACAGATTGGGCTAGGCTGGTTTACATAAGTTCCAGAAACCCCTATCTCCACCTTCCCAGCACTGGGGTTACAAATGTATGCCACCACACCCCGTTTTTAAATGTGAATTCTGAGGTTCAATCTCAGACCGGCAAGCTTGTGTGGCAAGCACTTTACTGACAGAGCTAGGCAAGCCTGTGGATTTCTTGAGGTCACTTTCAGCCCAGGTTCCAGCTGTCATAAGCAGCCAAGCACCTCAAGTGTCACTTGAAGCTGAAACTGGTTTCTCTTCTGTAACCTGAGCAGTGTTATATGATATACTTCAAGGTCCTTTCCAGACCTAAACTGTAAAGTTCTGTGACCACAACCCAGGTCTGTCACAGCTCAGTCACTTCTCTGGGCCTCCTCCATCCTGCCTCTTAGAAAGCCATCTGTGTGGAAATACTGGCTCTGAGCATCTCCCAGGGCTGCTGTTGGGATAATGGATGAACAAGCATTTAGACAAAATGAGCATCAGCATGAGATATGCACGATTATTCTGGAACTAGAGGGCAGCATCAGAATAAACACAGAGCTTAGCAAAACCCACTCCATATACCACTGAGCAAAGGGTTGACATCCTGAAACCAGCCCCCTGGGCATGATGCAAGTGACCCTACCAGAGACCAGGCCAACCTCAATATTTTCTCCTGCTGGCTCTCCAACTAGCTCAATGGGTGAGCTGGACCTGTTTTGTTTACTTTGTGCTTTATTCCAAAGCATATGAACAAGCCTGGGTTGCAGGGAGCGAATTTGTTTTGCCTAGGAAAGCCGGAAACATCAGGGAAATAGATGGGCTGGTGGGCTTCACTTGGGGGCAGATGCCTGAGAATGACTTGTGGAGTACATGGCTTTCTCCGGCTCTGACTGCCTGTCAGAGACAGGGTATCACTGAAGACACTGAGGAGCAAAGACAAGTGCTGTGCCCTGAAGCTTCCAAACACGTGCCTAGCCGGTCTTTACCTGTGTGAAGTCTTGCTCCTACAGCCTCCATGGAATGCTCATGTTTCCCCTTTGGGATACGGAAGGCAGAAGTCTATTCTCTCAGAAGACAAATGCCACTGGACAGAAGGTCCTGGTAGAACCTGAACACCATTGCTAGTACATCACAGCCTCAGAAGGCGCCATGGTAGGATGTTCCCTGGCAAAAACCCCAGTTCCCCTGTCTTACTTCTCCATTGTCACTCTTGGTACCCTTCCTAGACCCCAAGGAGGGACAAGCAAATAAAAGAGAGAGAACTGTGCCAGCTCGGCCGCCCAGGGACAGCCCAAAGGAGCCTCCTCCTCTCCCATCTCTGGCTTTTGGCAGTTGTCACTCAAAGTCCTCACAATCTCTGCCTGCAGGCAGGCACCTGCAGACTCTGCAGTTCTCTATTGAGGCCCCAGCTCTGTGAGGGACCCTTTGCTGGCATGTCTATGCTGACACATATGATCTGTTTTCAACGTATTCACAGTTCACTGTGCAGAGGCCACTCCAGCCCACATTATTTTCTTCTGTCTCTGTGTGTGCCCAAGAGTGTATGTGTGTGTTGTGTGTATACATACGTGTGCACAGGTATGTGAAGTCCCAGAGGTTGATGCTAAGTACCTTCCTTAGTCCCTTACCTCCATGTTTTTTGAGGCAGAGCCCTCAATGAATCTGGAGCTCATGGATTCAGCTAGAATCCAGTGAGCCACCCTGAGCTCCTCGTGACTCTGCCGCCCAGCACCCTACAGTATGCTCTGCCCCACCAGTTTCTTTCTTTCTTTTTCTTTAGTGTGGGTTCTGGAGATAAAGCTCAGGTGGATCAGACTTCCGCAGTAAACACTTCACTAACTGAGCCATTTCCCCACCCCACTCCCTCAGACAGTTCCTCAAGAATAAGGAAAACAAGGGTCTGAGAAGCTGAGTTGCCATGGTCACTGATGGGCAGTCTTGGTTGTCAACCTGACACACCTGGGAAAGGGGAGCCTCAACTGAAGAACTGGACTGGCTGGAACAAGCAGCCTTCCTCCAAGGCTTCTGCTTCAGCTCCTGCCATGGTTTTCCCTCGGTGATGGATTCTAACCTGTAAGCTGAAATAAACCTTCCCCTCCCACAAGCTGTCTACGGTTGTGTTCATCACAGCAACAGAAAGCAAAGTAGAACAGTTACTAAATGGAGACCTTAATATTGCCGATTCCATCACACCTGCCTCCGCCTCAGTACATGCTACCCTGCCTGAGACTGCCAGCCTTTTATCTGCCTGCTTTAGCTTCTTTGTATCTTTTGTTGTTTTTCCTGTGGTCTGTGCTTACTATTTCTGTAATGAAAAATGAGGCTACAGGGCTTGCAAGATAGTTCTGTGGATAATAGGTGCTTGCAGAGCAAGCCTATAATAGGTGCCCTGCAGAGCCAGATGATCTGGGTTCAATCCCTGGAACCCGAATACAGGTAGAAGGCACGCAGACTCCACCAAGCTGCTCAGTAGCTTTCACACAGGTGTTACAACATGTGCACACCCCGACAGCTAGCTGCATCACACATAATGATAATAAATAAAATAAATTTATAAATACAATTTCAGCCATGGTGTCTGGGGCACATTATGTCACATTAAACTGTCCAGCCGGCTCTGATTAAGCACGTATATTTAAAAATTACATTAAAAAATTGAGTGACTTCAAAGACACAAAACACAGTAAATAGTAAATGTGGCCAAAACAAAACAACAACAAATAAACCCTCAAGCCATGCTCAATATTTCCTGAGCCATACTAATGACACTGAAGACCAGAAACCCAGAGCACACATGTATAAATCTTGTGCCTTCTACGCCTGTCCATGGACAACTACCTGGGTGAATTTCTTAGTGTCCTAGGACCTAGTCATAAACACTGGTCCACCAGTCTGGTGGCACACCGTCTTTAGCCATGCACCTGTAAGTTCAGTTTAAAGATGCTGCTCAATGAATCTGTTCTCCCTCCCTAGTGTTGGTGCTACTATCCCTGTCTTACAGCAGCAGTCTAGGGCCAGAGGCCAGGGCAGCAGAGTTAGTGAGCCCCTGAAGCAGGAGCAGTCTCCGCCCAGTCACTGCCCCTACACTCAGCAAGTCCTACGCAGAGTGGCTTAGCAGCTTCTGAAAGGGTGACGGGACACCAATCCTCCAGAGAGGTCCACTGGACCTTGTCAGAATCCTTTGGACTCTGCAATGGATGGCTTGCTAGGCAGCTCAGGGAAGACTAGAACCTCTGCAGAGCCTGGCTTTTTTTTTTTTTTTTTTTTTTTCCCCCAAGCTGCTGCCCCTGGCAGATACAATTTGACCTGAACCCTTAACCTCAAATGATCCAGCTACAAAGCTTTGCCATAAAAAACAACAACAAAAACCTTTGGGCTTTGACTGTTACTCTGTAGGAGTAGCTCTGAGTTTGATCTCTGGAAAAAAAAAAAAAAGAAACAAACAAACAAACAAAAACAAAGGCAGAGTTCAGAATGAATCTGCCAGACAGCCCAGAACAGGTATGACCTGACACCTAAAATCATCACAGGAACCTGTGAAATATTCCAAGGCTTCCTTTCTCTGTATCAGATTCTCTGTCCCTAACTATCAGGCTTGTCTCGAATATAAAGTGAACAAAGAGCAGAGGCTGAAGCTCTGTAGCAGAGTGGCCCAGTTGTATGCATGGAGCTGGGGCTTAAGACAGTCTCTTGAACTGCTAAGACATTCGGAATCGCTTCAGACTTATGCCATGACTTCCACAAAACAGTTTTTCATCTGTCAGAGATGGTAATCTCTGAATGCTCCCAGGTCTTAAAGAGCTACTGCCTGGAATTCTACAGCATGTGGGTACTGCCCCCAGGGTCACTGGCTCCCCTGCCGCTAGAGTCTGACCCTTCATTCGAAGCCTGCTGTGTGTACCAAGAGTTCATGTGTGGACTGCAACACTCATAAGTGTTTAAATATGTCACCTGTCAAAGCATGGACATGACACTCACACATAAAAACCCACAAGACCACAAGGCCAGCGACTTGCCTATGATACCAGAGCTGACTGTTGTGGGCCAAGGCACTTCTGATTCTTACCCTCTATGCCTAGTGATGAAGAAGATAGCCCCAATCACTTTGCACATGGCTGAACAAACCTGGCATGTGCACAGACCAAAGATCAGAAGTCAGATGTGACAGGGTTTCATGTTTGCTGCAATGGAGCCCTCTGTAATAAGATGTTGCATGGAGAAGCACATAAGGATTTGAGGCAAATTCATTCTCTCTCTCTCTCTCTCTCTCTCTCTCTCTCTCTCTCTCTCTCTAGGCCTCGCCTTCCTCTGCCCCTGTACTGACTGAAAGTGACTTTCTCACACAAGTTCATCTGCCAGTCCAGACCTGAGGAGTCGGGGCTGTTGTCTGAGAGAGGAATCTGCTCACAGCATGGTGTAAGGAAGAAGGTATTTATTTATACCTATTTCTTGGTTAAGACAGGTTGTCCCTGCTCCGTCTCTTGGGTCCCCTCCCAGACTCAAGCTGGGGCATAAGGAAAAGAGAAGGCAGAGAGGACCCCCGGCCCAGCATTGTGGACTTCAGAATGGGAGTCATGCATGGAGACAAGGAACAAGCAAGCTGGAGTTGACAGCAGCCACCAAAGAAGTTTCCAGAAGGAAAAGGCTGCTTTCAAAGCAATTCCTAGATAAGGGCTTCAGGAAAGGAGTAAGTGGAGGCTGAGGGCATGGGGAGGCCTTGTAGGGCTCCCCCAGTCTGTAAGGACTGTCTTCTTCTTTGGTCTTAAACTAGAAGACTCTGGAACTAGGTCTCCCTTTCAGCTCCAAGTTGGGCCTGGGAGTTGGGTAATCTGCAGTCAATGGCAGCTAGGCTGGCTCATCTCAGGTGCTCCAGTTCTGAGGGTCTGTGACCTGAATCACACCCAACCTTTATGGCTGAGCAGGAGGACTAGGCTACCACCCAGCAAGCCCAGGTTGCAGCTTAATCAAAACCACAGAAACACAACGGGCACCTAACAGCTCTCCACATGTGCCCTCAACATGGCCGCCCTGTGTTAGGCACTTTGGGCTCATCTTCCCAAGCATACTGTGAAGGGTGGACACTTCTCTATGGGTTTGAATTCTACTGAAGCCATTTAGCAGCATCACAGTGTTGGGAAGTCATTTAATCACGGAGACCTCATTTTTCTCCACTGTACAATGAAGTTGCCAGACACACCTACTTCACAGTGCATTAAGGGTTAAATGCACAGTGCTGGAGAAATGGCTCTGAGCTTAAGAGCTTAGTTGCTCTGTCAGAGGACTGGACACACCCACACACATAAACAAATATAGAAATAAAATATCTTGAAAATGTATACATATACACACACATTTGCACAAATGCACACACATACATCAAGTTTTACCAAGCAATGTGGTTCATATTGGTAACATGTGTGTTGGATTTTAAACAGGCCCCATTTGGAGGTGTTCCTATGACAATTGAAAGTGGAGAGAACCACAAAGATTCCAAACCTTAAACATGGTAGGAAATGACAGAAGGTAAATCACAGAAAGTTCTGCTACCTCTCTTTTGGTTATGTCTGCACTTGGATATTCAAATCTTACCAAGCCTGGACAGGTATCAGAGCCTGAACACGCACAGCCAGGAAAATGAAGCCTTCTACCTTGTGATGGTATGGCCTCCGTGGGTCAGGGCGCTGCTCCAGTGCTTTGCTGCTGCCTCAGTATCCCCCCCCCCCCCACACCCCTTAGCTCACTGACCACAGCTGGCTAGCTCTGATTTTGCCAAGCCCTGCCCTAACCTGAGGGAGCTTTGGAGCCAGGCATGGGATCAAAGTTCAGGCGTGTTCCTGTTATCAGCTACATAGGGGAAGGGGCTCCACTAGACTAGGTGGGAATAGGTCAGGCTGGGAGGGGTTGAGCCTGGCAGGTTGAGGCTGGGGAGGGTGCTGCAGGCTTGGGCAGAACAAGAAAGCAGGGTGGAGGTTCAGGGAAATTAGGAGCAAGGCTCAGCAGCACTCGGGCAAGGAAGACAGGACAGCAGTAAGGCGAAGGTTCAGGACAACAGTCTAGTGGCCCTGTGCACCCAGCCCTGAGGGAGGCTTCCACCGAACTTACTCCTGCAAATCAGTCAGATCTTTTCTTTTGTGTAAATTGATCTGGGAGGGAAGGGGGCACCATGCATTCATAAAGGCAAATGTTTGGCCCTGATACAGTCAACAGGCAAACTAGCATTCTAGCAATCTCTCAGCTCAGGGAGGCAGTGTCCCCGAATATCTAGGGCTCCCAAGTCCTGCCAGGAGCTGGCTCCCAGCCTGTCACTCAGGAAACCCAGCTTCAGCAGTCAGACTGGCCCCCTGACCTCAGCTTGTCACAAATGGTCAAAGTGACCAGGGCACAGGGCCACTTTCCTCTCAGCCAGGCACAACCCTTTTGCAGCTACCCAGGGATAAGAGCAGGAAGCTGGGAAGAGCAGGAAAAACCTGTAGCCGGTTTTCTTAGCTAAGAGATTCCATAGTGGTTCTTTTTTTCCAAAAACTGAATAAACATTAGACATGGGCTGAGATTTGAAAACCAGTTTAGCCATTTTATAAAGAAGCTTCTCACTGCTGCTATCAGTTGATTGCATGCCATCCCCCAAGAAAACATCAGAGTCAGAAGCCCATGATACAGAAGCCAACCTTGTTTGCAAATAGAGGCTACAGAATACACCCACTTATGGGCACTCACCCAGTGCCTGACACCATGGTAAGTCTCTCTCTGCCCAGAAAGTCTAGGACAAAAATGTAGCTGGCGAGCAGTGAGAGCCACTCCCTGGGCCTTGCGGGTACAGATCTCTAAGTCATTGCATGGTCACCTGCAGAGGTAGCAGTGGAGGGGCTGTGGAGGAGTGTTCGGATGTGTGTGCAGAGGTGGAGAAATTGGCTGCCTCAGGCTGTTTCTAGAACCTGCCTTAGCCTTGTCCTAGGAGCCCTCCCCAGGGCTAAGCCCAGAGACAGGAGCCCAGAAGAAGCTCTGCAGGTTACCAACTTGAGGGAGTTCAAACCTACCCTTAGTGGCTTAACCAGATATGATGAACATGTTCGAAACCTTGATCCCACTTGTGACAACTTACTAAATCAAAACTTCTGGGGCTCAGAGAAGGAGGAGCTCTGCCTACATCCCAAAGTCCCACTGATTCAACTCACTTGCAACAAGAAGCAGAGAAGGGTCAGAAGCGGCTCTGGGAAGGGGAGAGGAAGTCAGAAGTCTGTGCTCTCCTTTAAGAAGGAGTGGTGGGGATTACCTTAGCCAGGGATATTTATAATATTCCATAGCTGGAAGTTTCATAGTTGGCTCCAGTCAAAGATCCCAGCTCATGCTGTCTTTTGTTCCCCTTATGTTTCCACGCTCTGTCATCCTGAGTCCCAACATTTCTCGATTGTGGTCCAGGATGTGGTCCAGAGGTCCAGGACGGCATCTAGCTCCCTATATAATCAAGGATGACCTTGAACACTTGATTGCTTGGATAAAGGTTTATTCAGTACTGGGGACAGAACCCAGGATTTTGCATGTGGTGCAAGCACTAGACTAACTGGGCCATATCTCCAGCTGACATCCCAGTTCTAAGGAGACACTTGTGACTGGTTCATAGTATCTGGGTTCCCAGCATTGCTTGGGAATGATACAGAAGCTAATGCATGAGGTCATCAGATTGGTAGATGGTAAGGACAGAAAATTCCTACATAGTGGCAGAGTGCTTTAAGCCAGGATGGGCCATGGTCACCTCTCTGTCCCCCAGTCCCCATCATGATTGGCCATGAAGCTAGCCTGGCCTAGAAGTAATGTGTGCTGCTTCCCAGCAGAGCCATAAAAATTGTCTTCGAACTGGAGAGATGGCCCAGTGCTTAAGATCACTGGCTGCTCTTCCAAAGGACCTAGGTTCAACTCCCAGCACCCACATAGTAGCCCACAACTGCCTATTGCTCTAGTCCCAGAGTATTCTGTGCTCTCTCTTAGCCTCCTCAGGCACTGTACACACACACACATACACACACACACACACACTTAAGCGAAATACTCATGCATATGAAATAAAATTAAAATTTAAAAAAATTTTTTAAAAGAACTGTCATGTTCCTGATACCTTTTTCTTGTCCCTGTCACAGTATAGATCCAAGCAGAGAGTGACCTTCAGTCTGGGGGTTCCAAAGTAAACAGGGCCAGGAGCAGGCACATTAGCATAAGAGAGAAGTCTCTGGCTCCAGACAGTAATTCCAGCACTTAGTAACTAGAAGCACAAGGATCAAGAGGTCAAGGTCATCCCAACCAAGGCTAGCCTGGGCTATTAGAGACACTGTCACAGACAGCCCAACGTCTGTCCACTGCTTCTCATTGAGCTTTGGGGTCTTTTGTTTCCCCGGTGCTCAGCTCATATTCACTATTTCTCCCACCTATCTTTATTTGAGACCTTATGAAAGTGAGGTAACCTGATATGGGGGACAGCCATGGACTGGTGTTGTGGGTGTTGTAGCCCCAGCAATACCTTTTTTTTTTTTAATTTTTAATTTTTGTTTTGGAGACAGGTTCCTGCTCTGTAAGTGGCCCTAGTCTGGGAATCAAGGACCCTCCCATCTCAGAACCTCTGGTGCTGTAATCACCTGTGTGTGCCACCGCACCTGGCGCACCTGGTCAGCACCCAACTAACCTGTATTTTAAAAACAAGGTGACAAAGGTGACCTTTGCATAAACACACACTCCTGGGGCCACACAACTGCCAAGTGCTTCCTCTCAGCTGGATCAAACTCACAAGTCCATCAGGGATGGTTCTCTGGCCAACAAGGGCTTGAGCAGGACAATGGCTTTGCCTCTGCAGGAGGAGCACAGATCACTCAGAGGCTACATTTTTGAGAGGCAGGAAGCTCCCTACATGTGTAGCTTGCCACCACCCTTGGTCACCTTTGCACTCAAAGCTGGGTGTTTGTTCAGTGTGTTCTTTCCATTGGAACAAACACTTAGGTGAAGGCCTTTCCAGGATCACAGACAAGGTGTTTTGAGCTCTTGTCAGCAGCAGCAAGGTCACGCTTCCTTCCTGCCCTACAACCCCTGTACTCCCTTTCCTGTCCCAAAGCGACTCCAAAACACAGCAAGTGAGCAAACAGCAGCTCAGCATGGCCAGTGCTCAGCATGGCCCGCAAGGGTGATTTGTTCTGGACAGTTGCAGGATAACATAAAAGGTTGAATATCCCAGTAAATGATTTATCCTTGAGAGCTCAGGCAGCTGGTTACCCTGGTAGGAAGAGGACCCAAGCAGTCCATCCCCTAGTCTCAGCCCTCATTTTCACATGGCATCACCCTATGTGAGGGTCTGTGCCCAGATGCCTCTGTGTGTATGTTGTATATGTGCATGATATATGTAAACATGTTTGGGTGCCCGTACAGGGGCCAGAGGAGGACATAAGTATCCCACTCTGTCACAATCTTTGTCTTATTCTCTTGAGATATGGTCTTTCATAGAAACTGGGACCCCGAGAAAACCCAAAAAAACTCTTATTTCCATCCTCCTCAGCACTGGGGTTAGTGCATGTTAGTGTGCCCAGCTTTTAAAAGTATTATTTTTGTGTGTGTGAATGTTTTGCCTACATATATGTATATATGTGTGCCACTTTCATGCCTGGTGCCTACAGAGTCCAGAAGAGGGCTCTCTTTTGATCCTCTGAAACTGGAGTTATAGACCATTGTGAACCACTACGTGGGTTCTGGGAATTAAACCTCGGGAAAAGCAGTCAGTGCTCTAACTGGTAAGCCATCTTTGCAGCCCCTTGCCTAACTTTGTAAGTAGGTGCTAGGATTCCAACTCAATTCCAGAAGCTTGCAAAGCAAGTGCTTTGTGGTGGTTTGAATAAGTATGGCTGCCATAGACTTGTGTATGAATGCTTGGCCATAGGGAGTGGCATCATTTGGAGGTGTGGCCTTGTTGGAGGAAGTGTCGCTATAGACGCAAGCTTTGAGGTCTTACATGTTTAAGCTGTGCATATAAGTGTAGCACACAGTCTCCTGCTGCTGCCTGCAGATCAAGACAGAACTCTCAGCTCCTCCTCCAGCACCATGTCTGCCTGCATGCCACCATGCTTCCCACTGTGACAACAATGGACTAATAAACCTCCGAACTGTAAGCCAGCCCCGATGCAATGTTTCCCTTTATAGGGGTTGCTGTGGTCATGGTCTTTCTCCACAACAATAGAAACCCTAACACATGCTCCTACACACAGAGTTACTTTCCCTTCCCCAAGTCCTCCTTTTATAAGGACTGCAGTCTGGCTGGACTGGAGCTAAGTACTTCCCTAGTTACATCACTTTCAAGTAAGGTCACACTCAGGGTACCGAGGGCTAGGCTTAGATCTTGCTTTGGGTGGGGGCTGGGGGGGTTAATCTGTAATAGTATATTCTTAGAAAGTTTCTAACAAATCAGACCCTGCTCCCTCACTCCCTTCCTTCTACCCTGTATCCCAGGCAGGACTTGAAATCACTAAGTAGCTGAGGATCTTCTGCTCATACCTCCCAGTGCTGGGATTCCAAGCATGAATCACCAAGTCTGGGTTGTACCATAGAACCTGGAGCTTTAGATATGCTAGGAGGAGCATTCTACCAACTAAATGACACCCCAAAATGACACCCCAGCTCCCTCCTTCCTTCCCTTCTACACCATCACCCTCATCTCTGCCCACAGCTGCTCAAAAACACCCAACTTAGGGTCTGGGGTGTGTGAGCACGCTGCTTCATGTATCTGCCCACTCTGAGGTCAAGCTGCCCCAGCTTCAAGGCATGAATCCAAAATAGGTTTATTTCCAGCCCTGTCTACAGCAGCAGCAGCCACAGCTGCTTATAATTGGGTAGCACCTTGGTCCACGAGCACTGCTTCTCTTTAAAATCAAGATGCAATGCATGGCTGTTCTTGTGACCCACTTCCAAGACTTGGGTACCTTACCTTCCTCCAGTCCAGATGCATTTTTAAATCGCCATGGCCTACTAGTCAAAGAAAAGCCAATGCACAGACACTCATAGCTAGTGGCTCTGAATCCTAATGCCAGGATCATTCTCCATGTTTTCTGGTCTGGGTTAGGACACTTTTGGTGCTTGTCCCTGTTTTTCTGGTCTGGTTTAGGACACTTTTGGTGCTTGCTAGGCTCCCTGGGTAGCGTGGCTCTCATAGCCTGGGAGCTGCTGCCAGGGATGGCTGGGGACAGTGTGAGGCAGGACAGCCAGGCATACTCCATGATAAAAACAGAACCTATCCCATAAAGGGCAGCCTTGTCACTTTTAGGTTAGGTATAACCAAGAAGGGAGGCATTCCAGGATGGGGCTCTGCCAAACAGAAGCCACAAACCAAACAGAAGCCACAAGCATGTCTCCAAGGACCAGCATACCCAAGCCGAAATACCTACAAACAAGTCTAATTTTGGAAAGACACAGGCTGCAAGGCACATCATAGTGGCTAACTCACTCAGAACTCTACAGTTTGTATGTGTATGTGCACACTTGTGTTTGTGTGTCCATGTACATGGACACCTAACTATAGAAGCCAGAGGCTGATGTCAGTACCTTTCTCACTCTCCATGGTGTGTGTGTGTGGGCACGTGCGTGTGTGCTTGTGTGGTACATGTACGTGAGTGTGCAAGTACAGGAACAAATATAAGCCACTGTAGCACCCTAACCCAACCTTTGGCCTCCTGTCTGGATACAGCTCCAGTTGGGCACGGAAGGATGTGTATGGGGTCCTCTAGCCTGTTCAGGCCAGACATTTGGTATGACTGAAGATCAATGTGGGGTTCAGGACCCAGTCTTGGGGGTTCCCCCTCCTCTTCTACTGGCCGGTTTTCTGCGGCCTAGCTTGAGGAGGTCTCTGTGTCTTGAGTCCTCCCATAAACTGTCACTTTAGTATACTGACCTGAGAGTCTGTCTTCCAGAATTCTAGTTTTGGAAACTTTATACCTCAAAGGTCTCCTGTGTTCCTGGTATTTGGAGGCAGGACCTTTGAAGGGAGTCCTAGTTAGGGCTACTATCACTGTGATGAAAAAACATGAAGCAAGTTGAGGAGAAAAGGGTTTATTTTTTTGGCTTTGGCTTATGCTTCCACATTACTG